>JANHZT010004834.1:16088-26817 GCA_032468215.1 Stegonotus admiraltiensis
CTTTTGTAGGGTTTTTCTTACTTTGGCTGTTCACCACCCTGAGTCCTTGTTGGAGAAGGGCGGTATATAAATTGAATTAATAAATAATAATAAATAAATAAAATCAGTTGACCGTCCCCATCCCCAGGATACTGCTGAAGTTCTAAGTTACTGACTAATGTGCTGTTTCAATTTAAAGTGTCTTCTAACCTAGCTTCCTTTATCAAGAATGTCAAATTTTAAATATTTTAAAGCTGTTGTGGCTAGTTTGTTCCAACTTCGATGACTTCAGATTCTATAGGAATTCCAGAAGATGCACTGGTCTTTCTTTGTACTTTGATGAGTTAAAATGTACTGCCATTGCGGTAAAGTCTTCTTGTATTAAAATTATGCAAATTGAAGAAGTGGGGACATATTAGATATATTGTGCTGCTTTGTGCACGAAGGTGGATAGCAATTTTGTTACAGTTTAGTAGTATATGTAGTGATAATATTAACTTTTTTCTGCTGAGAATCAAAAAAGATTACTCTGTTTTATTCTTTCATTATAAGGTATTCCGTTGCTAGTTGGTATTATATGAAACAGCAGTGGGATATTGTTGTTATGTTTTATTTTGTTGTTTTAGTATTTTCTGCACAAAGAACAACATCAATTTGTGGAGTCATAAAAGAAAAAAAGGAAATAAGAATGTGTTCTTTTCAGCTGATATTGCTTGCCTTTACTTGAGTGAAATAAATGGTTAGGGGCAATGATGTTTTAAATCAAATGGACAACCAGTGCTGATGTGAAACAAAGAAAAGCATTTATCCAGACTCTTTAGGTGTCTTTGGCTTCATTTTAAAAGGCACAAAAGTGATAGGAATTCCAAACACAATTCCTGCAATGGCACTTATTTTTTTACTATGTACTGGCATAATTTTCAGAATATTGTATTTTCTATTATAGCTGTGCACTAGAATTAGACTTAAATGAACACTATTATTTGTGCACCTAAGCTACACATTTTGATATGTGTAGTGTGTACCACATGCATTATAAATATCTTTCTAGGTATTTATTAATATTAAAATTAATCCATAATCCATATACAGCACATTTGAAAATAATATTATCATTTTGATAGATTCATATTTTAAATTATACTACAAGTATTGAAGGTGCTATATAATAGGTACCTTATTTGTCTATTTTTTATTTATTTATTTATATCCCGCCCTTCTCCGGAGGCTCAGGGTGGCTTACAATGCGTTAAGCAATAGCCTTCATACTTTTGTATATTTTATACAAAGTCAGCTTATTGCCCCCACAAACCGGGTCCTCATTTTACCCACCTTGGAAAGGATAGAAGGCTGAGTCAACCTTGAGCCTGGTTGAACTCACAGAATTGAACTCACAGTAATTGCAGGCAGCTGGAAGTTAAATACTGCCTTAGTAGGAGGCATTAATCTCCTATGCCACTCAGGCTCCTATACTTATTAATCGTCAAAAATCTTTTTATCTCCATACATGCTGCACTTTAAGAGGAAATATGCTAAAAAACAGAAAGAATAGATATTGGATAACTTCTAATAGAACACAAGAGGACTTTGCTTGTTCTGTCCTTTTGCTTGATCTCCTGTTCCAGGAAGTCCATGATTTTTTAGAACTGATTGGGAGAGTGAGATGGAAGGCAGGAAAGTGTTACCAACACTCACTTCTTTGCAATATCAGAAAGTTGTAACTAATGGGAGAAATTAATCAGGAAGTGAGAAGTGGCCAAAACAAGCCAATGGAAACATTCTCTTCAATCATTCATTCCTATAAATTGGCTAACTGACCATGGATTTTCTATGAGCATGTACTCTTTAAACTGCCCTACTGTATGCTGAAGCTGGCTGGACTGTGAGTTTAAGAAAATGTTGTTTGAGAATTGGATAAAATTTTATTAGGTAATGACAGGAAAGTTTTTTCAAAATGCTATTCTTATCTATTATCACTGAAAGTGGGGGAGGATGTCGTTAAAGACTCCATGATTGCCTGGGAGTGAAATATAGGTTACTCATTGGATTTTCAAAATTGGGAGGAGATTTGGTTTAAAAACTTAAAATTAACTATGGTATCCTCTTATAAAGAGAATATTTACAAGATGGTTTATCGATGGCACCTACCTTCAGCAAGATTAGCTAAAATATTCCCCAGGACTTCTCCACAGTGCTGGAAATGTGGGCATAGCAATGGAACCTATTTCCACCAATGGTGGACGTGCCCGCTGGCAGCTAAATATTGGATGAAAATACGACGATGGTTGCTTAAAATCACACACTGTAGAGTGGAACTGAAACCGGAAACTTTCTTATTGGGGGTTAGACAAGTAAATATTGGAATGACTAAACGGTATTTGATGCTGCACATAATCACTGCAGGGAGACTGGCGTTCGCACAAGAATGGAAGAACGAGGACTTACCAACGGACTCAAAAATAATATATAAAGTCATGGAATGTGCGGAGTCCGATAGACTTACAAAACTGATCAAGGGTAAAAGGGACTCAGACTTTTATGGTAGTTGGAATATGTGGTATGATTGGATCCAGAAACGATAGGAGACAGACAAAGGATAATGTTGGATTATAATTATAGACGATGGTATACTTATGGTAATTTATAAGTATAGGAAATGTAAATTTGTATATAAGAGTCTGCAAATATTTTCTAATTTTACTCTCTGATTATTGGTGTATTTATATATGGATATTTTGGTGATGTTACACCGTGATAGAAAAATTCTTGTATATTAATTTTTGTTTTTTAAATTATAACAAAATGCCTTAATAAAATTCTTTTTTTTTAAAAAAAGAAAATGTTATTTGGATTGAAATGCTTTACAGAAATTTGTCAGATGTTCAGTCTAAACTGCTGGCTACTACAGATTCCCTTTGGACAGTTCCTTGCCACTGTGCCCTCTTAGCCAATCCAAATCTACCCAGGTAAAGCTTTGCAGGGCATTCAAAAAGAGCACTTCCTTCAAGCTCTGTGTTAAATTGAGCAAAGCACCCTTCCTTTGAAGCATTATAGCACTACATTATTTAAAGTTTTCACAGCTACCTTAAAGGCTGTCTAAATATATTCAATCCAGCATCAGTTTCAGTAGAAACTGTTCAGTTGAATGCAAGGGCTATGCAAATCCTCCAGAAGGTGACCATTGAAATATTTGGGAAACCTCTCTTCCAATATTAAAGCAGCTATGTCTTTTAATAGACTCAGGCAAATATCTCTGAAGCAATATTCAGTAGCTCTTAAAGCACCCATTAGAGCAGTGTTTTTCAACTTTATTCCATGTTATTCCGTACCAGAATTCCCAGCCACCAAAAATGATGTAGCTGATTTAATGGTTGACTGATAATGTGTTGCTCAAGCTTACATATTTATCAAGTTGTCTAGTGACTAGTCTGGAACCAGATATCATTCTTTAATCTTCTGAAACAAATGCTTTGTAGACACCGATAGTGGGATGGGCAGGATCTACATTTGATAAACAACAAACAAGAATTTACAGAATACTAGTAAGCATATAACCGAGAGAAAACTTAAAAGATTTCCAAAAGCTTTTAACATTTCAAAGTGGGATGCTATAAATAACAACAGAAATTTGATCAGAGTTGGTTTGTAAAACAAATGTTCAGATATATTTGTACAATGCAAAGTCCCTTGGGACATTTCTAG
This sequence comes from Stegonotus admiraltiensis, assembly GCA_032468215.1. Classification (NCBI taxonomy): domain Eukaryota; kingdom Metazoa; phylum Chordata; class Lepidosauria; order Squamata; family Colubridae; genus Stegonotus; species Stegonotus admiraltiensis. Next base: position 19,770 of record JANHZT010004834.1, read on the forward strand.
TGCAATTTTATTTGCTTTCTTTGATTCAAACTTTCATTCAGTACTTATGTTCTTGTCTAATATGATCAAACACTAAATCCAACTATTCTGCAGATTATGTAAAATAGAGTACGTTAACCAGATAGGAAAGAATTGTAGGAACTAAAGAACACTGATTTTCATCCACCTCTCTTAAAATTAAACCAATGTATAATCCAGCCAGATTATAGTATTACAATTTGTATATAGTCCTATTGACTCTACTACTTTAACTAGTTTGTGAATTGAGCTGTTAAAATGAACACCCAGGAGGAAATCAAGCACAGCCCACAGTTAGAATGAAGCATAAAATACATAACATAGATATAAAGAAATGGTTTGTATGAATGATCAGGCATACAAAAAATTAAATTGGGGCACTAGATGGAACATCTGTTTAGAAAAAAGCAATAATGGAGATCTGTTGAGGGGAGGGACTCCTGAACTTTAATTATGTCTGCATCACTTTTAGTTAATGAGCTATCTCCTTATATGGATCAATAGTTTTCACAAGAGCCATCTTTATTTCTCTCCAAGGCTGTAATGGCTGAGTGAGGCAGAATAACACAGCCAGAGTTTAACTTATTTGTGCTGCCAGAGCAATCAACCAGCCCTGTCAAAAAAAGGAAACTTCTTTTAAGCTGAACAAGAAGTCAGTCTCTTCAGCACAGAGAAACTGCTGTGACAGACACAATAGTGAAACTGCTCTGCATGCATTCTTGTTATGTCTGCAATGGCATTGTTTAACCCTGTCTCTGGCCATAAAGGTAGACAAGCGCTCTTCCTATCAGTCAATATTTCAAATTTTCTGTATCAAAAGGATCTATACAAACCATGAAGCACATCTAAGAGTAGCCACCAATGGTCTGCCTCATTTCCCAAGACACTAATTATCTCCTGGAAACTCACCAATACATCTTGATGACAGTCACCTTTTCTTGTTTTGCTTTCCAACAGTTTATATTTAACAGTTTATCATCTAAGGTGATTGAGATTGAGACTGCATTAAATGCCATTGAAAGACACCCACATCCCTGGGTTTTTGTGAAATTCTTTTAGTAAGGTCCTGGTTTCAAGTCTTTGTACTTAATTGGATTTGCATAGCTGGTCAAGAAGAAATAAGCAGATACTCTAAAGCATATAAACAAGAAACTAATGAATATTATGACCCTAACCCTAACCTTAACCATTCCCATTTATTTTAATTGGTTGGATGTCAGTGAGTCAGACAAAAATAATCCAAGACATTTCTATGGTTAGATGTATAAAAGGCAAAGATGCTTTCAAGTCAAAGTCAATTCATTCTCTTGGCAATATTACATAAATGACTTGCCACTGCCTTTTTCTTCAATTCCTAGCCAAAAGCCAGATTGTAAAATGTCAAAGTAAATTCATGAACTGGAACAGGGCATAGCAACAGGTCAGCCAATGAGGGCTGTTTGGAAACTGAAACATAGTATTTGTTTGTATGGGGCCATAAGAGACAGTTTGAAGTCTGGGCGTGGCTTAGACTTGCTGAACTGTATATAAGGGTTGGTTTGGCCTCTAATGAGAGCCTCTGTACAATGTATTAGCCTCTGTATCTGTCTACTCTGTAATGATTTGCTTCTATGAATATTGCTTCTGTGTTCCTAATATTGTATTCTGAATTTTCCTGTATGGTATTGTATATAAAAAAGTTTCTTATGTAATTTGAATCCTGCTGAAGTTCATTTAATTGTGTCTAATTGTGTGTGCTGCAACAAACTCTGACATAAGATTATAAACGAATTGCTAAATCCACAAGTTACATAATTCAATTCGAAATATCATATATATTTTTTTCAAATAAACAAAACAACACTAATAGAAATGCTCCTCTAGAGAACCTTAACTCTTTACATTGGTTAGTTCTTTCTTTTACTATAAGGGGCGTAGATAAAGAGAGAAGTCAAGGATTCCTTCTTCATTCTATTCTTTGTCTCTGTAATGCTTTCCCTGATTGGAAGACTAATCAGACTAGCCTGTCCCATTCAATCTGCTTCATGTCCTACTTCTCTTTTCAACTACCATGAAGGCAGAAACCTTAGAGATTTCCTTACTAATTTTTACTTGTCTTTCTGGACTTAAGCATATGATTGAGATACTCTTAATGGGCTTTTTCTGCTTGGTTCTACCAATAAATAAATTGAAGAATTCCAACAAGCATTGTTTTATTATTATTTTTTCTTTATAATGACTCATTTAAAATGCTCAAATTTTGTTCTCAGCTTTAGTTGTATGGTCTTATGTGAAAGAACTTGTAGGCATGCCTTCCTCACTTCTTTTCCTTTCGGGTACAGGTCAAAGATTAGTTTGATAAAAGATTTTCTTTTTTATTTTGATAGATGGCTACTGAAGATATTACATAGGAATTTGTTGAAGTGCTTCAGCCAATCCAATGCTCTGCATTTGTATGGATGGATATAGCAATACAAAGTAAAACATGATAGTGATTGTCTTCACTTAATGACCCTAATTGGGACTAGCAACTCCTCCACTAAGTGAAGCAGAGGCTAAATGATATGACATGACTATGAATATGCTTTCTGGCTGGAAAGAGACAAGACTAATTGGATTCACACATTCAGCTTTTGTTTACCTCCTAATTGCTCACCCACCCTTTGTAATGCTCAAGCGCCTATTTACTGTCTTGTACATATAAAAAGCAATGCAAATGGGCTATTGTCTGGGGCTGTGAGCTGGGGCTTGTTATACAAGTTTCCAATATTCTTTTAAAATCTCTTCCTTTCCACTCTGTCTAATCTGCGGGAGGGAAGGAGAAAAAAAGCAAACCATTTTTGTATACAATTTTCCATGCCTTGACTCTTTCCTGCTGCTGACCTAATCACATTTCTCTTGATGTATAGAAGAGCAAACAGCTTATTCTCTTGAAAACCCTCTCCTATGTCTTTGCTCTCAGGTCAGGGCTGTAAAGGCCATAAAGATTTTTTTTTTCAACACCATCATAACTTTGAACAACTTCTGAATGAATGGTTAGTAAATGAAGAATACCTGTATGTTAATTTTTAAAATCATCCTAGTATTCTCAGTGGCTACTAATAAACACAAAGAAAAAGTTTGTAATGCCAATATTTTGGAATCATCATCACCATGATCTTCATCATCTTAGCCATTGTCTGTCTGCTACAGGAAGAAGGCCTCTTCTGCGTGTTTCCAACCTATATGGGCCTAATGTTTCTTTTGCTAATTGGGCCCACAATACTTGCTGATGTCATCAATCCATATTGTTTTAGGTCTCTTTCCTGGATGTTTTTAATCAAATGTAATCCATTCCATGACTGCCTTAGTCCACCAGCCATCAGTTCGTCTTGCTATGTGATCAGCCTATTTCTATTTAAATTATTTTACTCTCTTGATAATATTGTATACTTTCGTTTGTTCTCTAATCCATGTGCAGGTTTTTCTATCTTGTCTTGTAATTTTAGAAGCAACTGGATCAATATTTCTTGAAATACAATTTTTCAACTTAACTCTTCATAAACTTGGAATGGTTTTGGACTTTGAATAAATCATACATAAAAAGTTACCAACACTGCATGCAGAATTGTTACTTATAACATTAATAATTATCAATAAATATTCATTTTTAAAACAAGGCCATTTTAAGGCTTCACTTTCTACATAACATAGTCATTTTTTTATTAATAAGTATGCACATGATAGAGTATGTTAGTCTAACATGCTAAAATAGAAATATGCAAATCTACCAATTTTCAGTACTTTATGATACTTGGTAAACAAATCCTAATCTATCGGGTTTAGCAATTACTCCTCTATTAAGAAATAGATTGGAACATTGCTAATATAAAAATAACTTCCTTAGCAAAACAAATTTCCTGTCTCATCCAGATTGTATTTTCTTTACTTTGTTTTGAAATTACGATCAAAACAGCACCGCATAGAGGTAGTAGCTGGCTGAAGAATATTTTCTGCAATTAAGTACAATTTTGTAAACTTTTGAAGAGAAATTATCTTTCAGATGACTGCGCTCAAAGATAAATATGTGGCTTATTAAGCCTTCCTGGTAGTATTTTCAAACAACTACAATTTAAGTAATTAATTGCTTTACTGTCAGTTGGCAATTGTTAACTAACAAATCAAAATATTGTGCTAGTTTCTTAAGAACTGAGCATCTGGAGGTAGATCACATTGCTGACAATATCTACAATGATGAATAGAAAGTTTTTTAGATATTGATATGACCGAAGAAGGATCACAATTTTTTTTAAATTAAAAGTGTATTATACTACATTCTTCAAAGCATTTGCCTCACATAATTTAAGGTATCCAAAATACAATTCACCTATAATTTTGTTCTGAATGTTCATCTACCTAAAAAGAAATGTTGCCATGATCTCAAATGTTCTGTTCACTACAGTTACTCAGTTCTGCAATTTTAGTCTTCAAAGTTGCAAGCTCATTTCTTTGCCTTACACTTCCATTCTCATCTCCCTTGGTATTCCAGGTCAGCATTCTGCTAAAAGTGTTCTAGTTTATTTAAAAAAATAATGGTACTTGATGGTTATCTCCCAGGACAGATTATGGATTCACTCTGATGAGGCACATTATGTATATTTAATGCTTCTGATACTAAGGGCTGTCAAAAGTCAAGTTAATAAAGATCTAATTTTTTTTAAAAAATGGAATTTACCTGCCCTCCAATCAATTGGAGTGATTTATAAATTTATTAATGCATAATACATTTTGTATGTTTGTATCATGTACAACAACTTTGAATCATGGTTTAAAACTAAATTTATTCTTTTGGGGAAAAAATTACCTGTGTCTCTGGATTGGAATGCGTGGAGATCAGAGCTTTCAACCAGTGAATGAATATTTTATTTTATTGATCATTTGCCTTGCAACCATTTAGATTTTAATGAACGCATGTTATTAAAACTTCAAAATTAGTGTGGTTTGGGGATGTTGAATGGACCAGGTAATTTCATAAACATGGGTGACTTTCTAGCTGTATTGCATTAAAACACTCACAGCTTCAAAAGTAAACAGATGTGTCCTTCACAAATTCAGTTGGTCTCTGTCAATTAATCAGTTTTGCTTTGCTTTTGCTGACTCTTCTGTTAGTTAAACACTCTTACATTTTTAGCTTTAATTATTAGTTTTATCTGGGAAGCTAAAATCCCATCAAATATTGTATTAAAGAATGACGACCACACTGTGTTCTAGATCATCAATACAAGGAAAAATGAAATAGGGGATGAGCTTAGCTGGTGCAATATTTCTTGTCTCCATGGGTTGAGAGAATGTGAGGCAAAGAAATTAGATATTAGGAAAGCAGAGAAGTAGAAAAGGTGCACAAAAAGACACGAGGAATGGGAAATATTTGGGGGAAATCTCAGAATCCTTAGTTAAAATTAAACGTTTAAATGTTCATCTCCTCCCTTTTCTAAATATATAGAAGTTGTGTGAGTAAGTTATGCACTTTCAGAGATAAGAGAAAAAAATTGAAACTTGATCTCAGGGCCTCACCATAATAATTGGAGATGTGAAATGTTTTCTTGGAACAATATATCCTGATTTGCTTCTCCAATATCAGTGAGAACATTCTCATCCACATATAACAGTTTACACTATACATTATACTGGCGCCAAATTATATGGGCAGGAAAATAGGCATACAAAAATTAGTTTAAACATATAAACTGAAGTTGCAATATCCTACAACATTAGTGCTTTTTGCTGCATATAGCAAGCAGAATATAAGAGTAGCCTAAACAATCAATGACAAATGGGGGAAGAGAAACAATATCCAGGGGATTGCATTAAAGTGGGAGGCTCTTATGTCTTCAGGTGAACACATGAAGAAAACCAATATTGTGTAAGAGATCCTTGACAATGGCATTATGATATGATAATATGAAGTAATTTTATATAAATAGTTGTGTAAAACTATGTCACTGGTTCCATCTGCCATTACATGCACTTCCAGATTGACACAAATATTCAACAAAGGGTGTCCATGTACAATTAGTTAACTGCTCATAAATACTGCTCATAGCAGTAGAAATAGCAATAGCACTTAGATTTATATACCACTTCACAGTGCTTTACAGCCCTCTCTAAGTGGTTTACAGAGTCAGCATATTGCCCCCAACAATCTGGGTCCCATTTTACCGACCTTGGAATGCTGAAGGCTGAATCAACCTTGAGCCGGTGAGACCCAAACTGCCAAACTGCTGGCAGCCAGTGATCAGCAGAAGTAGTCTGTAGTACTGCATTCTAACCACTGCACCACTGCAGCTCTATAACCAATCATAGATAATCGGTTATGGATAATAATGGTCCACCTTTAGCTGTGTTCTTCACCAATTATGAGCTCTTGTAAGTTTTAATGTTAACATAGCCAAAAGATATCAAACTGTGGGATACTGGCAACCCTTGGTAGAAATCTGCACTGAATGCCTAGATATTAAGAGATCTTAAGAAATCAATATTATTAGGGTTGGCTTTTGAGTCAGTTCCATCCTTCCATGTTTGTTTGCTGATATTATGAATAGAATTTAGTAAATTACTTTTCCTTTACAAAAAAGTGTGGCAAATAGGACAAACATCCATCAGTCAAGACTTATTTAAGATGTAAGACCAAACACAATAAAAGACCTGCATCCAATGCAATAAAAAGAAATAGAAAAATTGCTACAAAATACTAAAGCAGCTAACAGCTAACAATGAATAGTATGAGTGAGGATCCAGATATTCTGACAGGTATAGATGTCGATATTTTGCAACCTTCTTAGAGTTTCTGAAGAGTGGTTGTTGTGGCCCGCCCACCGCCTGCACAGCTCGTGGCAGATCCTGAGGTTGAGGAGCTTGATGTGGAGTCGCCCCTGCAACTGGTGCAGCCGCCGATCAATTCAGACAGAGAGGAGGCCAGAGAGGAGGCGATGCCCGAGCCTGTAGAACCCCCAGAGGCTGTGTCCAGCGGGGAGAGCGAAGTGGAGGAGCCTCTCCTCGATGCTCGGTCACG
>JANHZT010004834.1:32971-46945 GCA_032468215.1 Stegonotus admiraltiensis
TACAAAAGTTAAAACCCAATTAAAAATATTAAACAATTTGGCCCATAATATTTAAAATACCCCCAATAAAACACAAGGATAAAAATCAAGTATAAAAATGCTGGTTTGATGTCTGATAAAGTCTAGAAACTAGTGAATGGGATTTCACTGAACTATGGCTGTATAAAGATCTTGATTTAAGTAGGAAAAACCTGGCTGAGAGAAAAATACATACATACATACATACATACATACATACATACATACATACATAAATACATACATATTTGTTTTCTGAGGTTTTCGCAGGTATTTGTATGTAGGTCTTTGGTTATTTGGGTTTTATCCTGCATACATTTGGAAGTACCTTGGTGACGTTTCAACGAAGTCTCATTCGTCATTTTCAGGCTGGTGTCTAGGAGCAATGTGTGATTGTGATTGTTTCTTCTTTTCAACTGCCAGTGGGTGTATGAACTGATTGGGGAGGGGCTTGGCTGTGCTCTGATTGGGTGAGGGTTTGTTCTGATAGGGTGGGGTCTTGGCTGTGCTCAGGTTGGTCTGAGTTGCAGGTGGATTTGAACTCATGACCTGCATTGCTGTTGTTTGGCTCCACATTCATCATCGTGCCACATCTTCATGGTGTGTGCCAGTTTGCTTCATATATGGATTGGAGGGCTTTAAAGTGGTTAATGATGCAGCTGTGGTCTGGCTTCTGGTTTGTGGTTGTGCCTCATCATCAGTGTGGATTTGGGCTTGCTTTTTGCGTGGATGTGTGGAGGTGACATCCTGTGTGATTTTCATGTGTGGGTCTGGTGTTATTCTTTGTGTTTGGGATTCGTTTGTCAACCAGGGCGGGTTTCCAAATGGCTGGTAGGTGGGAGGTATCATCTCTTTTATTCATGCTGTGGGGACATTTTTCTATCTATAATATATATGAAATAAATGAAGATTCCTAATAAATTTAGGTCAGAATAATGTGCAATACAACAGGCTAAACGCAGTAACATCTTGATTATTCTGTTCTGCCATGATCATACTAGTTCTTTTTGTTGTTGTTTATGTTGTTATGTTACGTTTTATGTTATGTGTTACATTATGTTATTTATTTTACGTTATACATGATGGATGAGGAATTGTGGAAGCTGAGGTCAACACATCATAAAGTTGCTGAGTGAGAAACACTGTGTTATGCAGTCTGCTGAGTTGGCTGAGTTCAGCTTAATCAAATGACAAAAAACATTTCTTGGACATAATGTTCCTTAAAATACAGCATCAATGATTGCATTAATACATAAAACAATTTACATTATATAAATAACCATAGTGTGCTAAATTTAAATTTTAAAGTAAACTTTATTAATCAAAATTGATTGATTGCAAAAGGATGTTCTTATCAAAATGTTCTTTTTGCATGACTGCTGCATGACTGTAGGGATTACAAGACTATTGATAGAGAAATAGCCCCCCAAATTCTCTAGACCCGTGATGGCGAACCTATGGCACATGTGCCACAGGTGGTACATGTAGCCATATCAGCCTCTCTAGGAGTATCTGGAGGCTGGGGACAGCAAAAAAGTCACTTCCTGTCCAACCGGAAGTTTGGAAACGGGCCGTTTCTGGCCTCCGGAGGGCCTCTGGAAGGGTGAGAAAGGCCATTTTTGTCCTCCCCAGAATCATAGAGAGGCTCTGGAGCCAGGTGAGAGAGAAAAACGGGCCTACCGGGCCATCGCATGCTGGGAGCAGGGGAGGGGTCACACATGCATGCACGGGGCGGGGTGCATAGAATTATGGGTGTGGGCATGCGCACGCGTGACCCACCCCCGGCACACAATGACAAAAAGGTTAGCCATTACTGCTCTAGACCATCATATCTTGCCTTGGAATGTCTTGTATCTCTGACATTCCCTTCAGGCTCCATCACCAATGCAACCTATTAACCCTGTGTTGTCTGTCCATAATTCACTCTGTAACAATAGAATGGTAAAAACGTTTAACATTTATCATTGCTAAGATACAATAACTATGACACTGCTGTCACCGCTTACCTGGCATCTAGATAAACAGATTGGAAATGCATCTTCATTTCTAACAGGACAAGTTCAAGTCTACATGCTCTGCCCTGGCAAATGAAAATCTGTTCTGAATTACATTGTTCTGCCTTGTGTGTTTTCTGCTGAATTGTATGTTTACTTATACCTGTAACATTTTATTATCAGTGCACCTCTAGTAATATTATTGTGAATGCCCTTTCACCCCCAGAGAATGTGAATTTTCCAGCTTCATCTGATTTTCTAAGTGATCTCAAGCTTTTTTTAGAGTTTTTCTTAAGAAAATAAATGAATGCCATGACTACAAAATGAAAATAAAGTGTGGCCTCTGATTAAATGAGAAAGCTGCACCTGAGCTTCTCCTGCTGGTGGAAAACCAATATCTGTAGTCTGTGCCATTCATTGTAAAGTTTGGTTTTGAATTTGGCATTGCCTGACAAATCCTTGCATCTGAAGACTAAATATGACCATCCAGCTTTGAACATAGCCTACCTCTGAGCATCATGCAGCTTTAAAAAAAAAAAAAGCTGGTTTGTTAATTACTTAACTTCATAACTTAAAAATTAATTAATTTGTAGACATTATATATTGCATTCAGTGCTGAGAATAGATAGCATTATTACTACCGTCACCTATGTCATCAGTATTTGAAGTATGGATAGGATTTCAAAGCTGAAAATTCAATGTAGTATAACTCAGGGCAGCTTCAGAAAGTCTTCCTTATCAGCTTGTTTTAGTTTGTTTTAAATGAAGGATTGAAAAGGGTCAAAAACAAAATATGTCACTTTGCTGGCCAAAATTAATAATAAGTAATTAATATTTGGCCAAAATATTAATTAATATTTTAATTAATAATCAATTTATTAATATTAATATTAATATTAAAATATTAATTAATTAATTAATATTAAAGGCCATATGTTAATATTAAAGGCTATAAGAAGTGTGACAGGAGCCTCACTCTAAAGTATGGTGAAGACAACAAAGAAAACAGAGGGCAAATATGAAGTTTCTGAATGGAAATTTAAACAATGGTAGATTCAAGCTAAGTAGAATGATTCTAAGAACACACAGTCAATATCACTGTTAATAGTATCAATGAGAGTCCATTCTACATCTATAAATACTTTTTCAAGAAGACCAGCAGTTTTCAGTTCACTGCAGTACAGAAAAAAAATCCTCTAGGCCTTTTCATCTGACTTTAGGAGCTAGATAGATGATCAAATACCTCTTACTACCAATCTGCCAAACTAATCCCCACTCTGATTCTTTTTGTGGTCCAGGATAGGAAGAAAATTGCTTCATTTCTTCCCTTACTTAACAGAAAGTGATATCTAAGCACATCTGAGTAGAGGATGGCTAGAGGATGAAAAGGAAGGCTTGGGCTCAGTACAAAAAGTCTGGTCCTTGAAGCCATGTATTGTGGGAACATTCTTTGGACAGATTGTTTATCCACCTCCACACTTTAGTGTGCACAGATTGCAGATGTGCACAATGAAACTAAAATAGATCCACTGTTCTATAGCCAAGGGATGAGACAAACAGAGTCTGGCTTGTGTATTGCTTCACAAGAGTACCATTGATACACAGATTTAGAAGGAGGTATTTTTCCTAGTCTGACCTAACCTGAAGTGCTTCTACTAAAAATAGTAAAGAATCACTAGGCGGGGGGAGGGAGGGCATTCAATAAATGGAAAGGTATTCAATGTTCCATCCATTCCCTATCGTTCTTACTCAAGTCAGTTTGCTTGTCACAATGTTGACAGCATCACAGCTTTATTTTCCCAATTTATTTTTTTCTCTGCCCTTTTTAAATATAAAATTATTGAATTGCATTGTTCAGTTTATTTATAGATAACCTTTTCTTTTGTTCCTGGATATACTGAACCTAGCCTCTCACTTTTCATGATATATTGGGACACTATATTTTGTTTAGGTCCTTGTTTGCATGTGACTCTGTCCCTCAGTTCTATTTCTCCCATTTAGTTTTCTTCCCATTTAGTTTCTCCCATTTAGTTTTTGGATTATTTTCTTTCACTAACCCCATAACACATATTACAGAACATTAATTTTGGAATTTACTTTGTTAGGATTTATGTTAACTCAAGGTTATATCAACTTTGCTGAAAAAAAATCTCCAATGCTTTGGCAGGTAAGGCAACTCTGAGAAAAAGAGAGAATTGGGGGGAGAAATTTACAAAATCCTAATTCCTACTTGAGTTGAGACCTAGGTATCTGTGAAACTTCTTGCTGTAAGTAGATCTACCTAGAAAAAGGCACATCCATAGAGGCTACAACTGAGAGTTTCCATGACTCACAAGTCATAGGAAGGAGGCAGGCATTGTCTGTCAGAGCTCTTGTGGAATAGGATTTGCTGCTTCCTCACTGTTTATATTCAGATAGATTATTGTTGGTTTAGGACACTGGAGATGGAGAAGTTAACTGAGAATGTACCCAGCAAGTATGTTGGAAGTGGTTATTATACTCTTGTTGCTGGACAGAATACTTGGTGGATACATTTTGTTGATATTGTTTCTATTGCTTCTTTTAAGCCATTGAATTCTTTCAAATGAAGTTCCATAAAAGTAATTGAAATGAAATAAAATAAAATAAATGTAGTGATCCTACAAATATTGTATGTTTATATTCCTAATATTTTTGTCTGTCACTTGAAGGGTGTCCATCAATTTTCTTTCCCAAATTCTCTCCATCCCTCTCTTTCTGCTTGTCTTTTTCCAAAAGATATTTATTTTTTGATTAAGCCAAAGCTAGTCAAACCAACAACTAGTTGCAGAAGAATTTCATTTTAATACCTTTGGATCTGTCATCCTCAAACAGGTATGATTTTCTCATAAATGACAAGAATAGGCACCACTGACTATTCACACTGTATTTCACTAAAACCCATAGTTAGGCATTTTGTAATTTACTGAAGAAATGGCATTTCTCAGAACTTAATGTTTCTAAAATATAATAAGGAGAAATCAGCTAAGTATATTACAACAGAGACCTGATGTTATAACTGTAAAATATGAAAGAAAAAAGCTGGCCTTCAAATCTATTGGAGTGGATAAGCTATCTTGAAAAAAGCTGGAAGGCTAAGATAAGAACCTTAGACATAACTTAAACTTTTGTACAAAAATAGCAATAGCAATAGCACTTAGACTTTTATACCACTTCACAGTGATTACAGCCCTCTCTAAGAAGCTTACAGAATCAGCATATTACACCCAACAATCTGGGTCCTCATTTTACCAACTTCAGAAGGATGGAAGGCTGAGTTAACCTTGAGCTGGTGAGAATTGAACTGCTGGCAGAATTAGCTTGCAATACTGCATTCTAACCACTGCGCCACCATGGCTCTTAATGAGCTTGATCTTAATAATTATTAATTATAATAATATTATTTATTATTGATCTTAATGAGAATGTTATATAGGGTAAATAGATAACTGATTTGTAAATTTGTATTTTGTATTTTGTAGATAAAATATTAAAATGAGTTGTTGAATTGTTTTTCCTTCTTATGTTGAGAAAGGTAAGGCAAGACAAAAACTAAAGTGCATTTCTTCGTATACTTTGAAAATTTTAAAATGGCTAAGGGCAGACAGGGAGTCCTGAGAAACCTAATAGAATTCCTAGATCCTTGTTATTCAAAATGCAGTAAATTTAATTGCTGATTAAGTCATACCTCTTACATTAATTATGGGAGTTGTAACATTTTTAGTTCATTTCATTTGCAATGAAAAGCTTTATTACAAACTGCAGTGATCCTTCTTATTTAAAGGAGTTAAGAGAATATAAATAATAAATGGAAACATAACATTAAGATTTTTTGTGCTAAAATAATTCCACAGGTCACATGTACTGACATTTGCATTATGAATTACACTGTCTCTGGGAAAAATTCCCATTCATTGATAAACAAATTGTATAATCTGCCTATGAATTAAACTTAACTTTATTAAAGCTTTATGATGTGCAACCTCAATAGTATTAATTTTCTTTTGAGCTCTGAGAAGTTCTATCTTAGGATCAGTCAGAAAGCTTGACAGTGTTAGTAGGAAATTGCTCAGCAGGTGATTTATTGTTCTGAGAAAATATTTCAGCTGGTGGTTTAATTTAATGATAAGACATAATAATGAAATTTAATTCTTCTCTATGACCTTCAAATTACAAATATATAAGGCAGGAGAATAACACAGCTTAAAAGAGGTTTGCATTATAACTGATTTGTTTTTCAAGAAGGTTACATCAGTGTTGCTATCACATTTAGTGCCAAATATGGTTATATTAATATATATCCATACACAAACTCAGGATTTCTTATAAGAGTGGTATCCAATAGAGAATGTGCAATTGCTCTGTCAGAATGTTAAGATTAGCACATCATAACAATAAGACAGAAAATGAGCAGAGGGTAGTAATAAAGAAGCCAAAAACTGGCACATACATCTTTTCTACAGTCTATTAGGGAAGTATTGTTTTCACAAACAACAACAAAACAACAAAACGTTTTCACAAAATCATGTTGTAAGGCTATGATGCTGAACCAAATAAGAATCAGCAGCACAATGTTTGTGCTAGCCATCTTTTCCCTCTCCACCTCAATTCTCATTGTCCCCAGTCAGTAAAAAACTAGGAAGCCTAGTATGGATTAAGAATTAAGTACCATAAAATCATAGCACTTGGCTTGCACAAATGTCATGACATCAAAATAGCAAAGCATGAATTATGATGCATGAAAGTACATATAGGGTAGATTTTGCACTGTAATGTAACACAATTTTATCATTTATCCTGATTCCAGATATTTATGCTTGCCTGTAAGCTTCTTGAAATCTAAACCCCTGCTGTATGTTAAAAAGATTTTTTTTAAAAAAAATAAATTCTCCTCCCTTTACATAATGGTCTACAAATAGTTATGCTTTCTCATCCTTATTTAACAAGAATACTATATTATATAAACAAATATTCCAGATCAGGAGATTTCTATCTAATAATAAAATCAACCCCAACATCTAATAATCATATTCATAATCATAATCATAATCATAATTTTATTTATATACCGCCCTTCTTCTGAAGGACTCAGGGCGGTGCACAGCCAAAAATAAAACACAAAAGTACAAAAGTTAAAAGTAATTAAAAAACCAGATCAAACATTTGGCCTAGGATTAAAAACAAATTTAAAACCAAATTTAAAATCCCCCAAATTTAAAACCAAAAGAACCCATCAATTAAAAATCAGGCCAGCCTGGCTTGCTGAAATAAGAAGGTCTTAAGGGCATGATGGAAATTATGCAGGTCCGGAATCCTCCAGACCTCTGGGGGCAGCTCGTTCCAGAGGGCGGGTGCTCCCACAGAGAAGGCCTGGGGGTCGCCAGTCAACACTGTCTGACCAATGGCACCCTGAGGAGCCCCTCTCTGTGGGAGCATACTGGACGGTGGGAGGCTATTGGTAGCAGAAGGCGGTCCCGTAAGTACCCAGGTCCTAGGCCATGGAGCGCTTTAAAGGTGGTAACCAATACCTTGAAGCGTACCCGGAAGACCACTGGAAGCCAGTGCAGCTCATGCAGGAGGGGCATTACATGGGAGCACCATGTCGCTCCCATAGCCACCCGTGTGGCCGCATTCTGGACCAGTTGGAGCCTACAGGTGCTCTTCAAGGGGAGCCCCATGTAGAGAGCATTGCAGTAGTCCAGTCAGGAAGTGACAAGGGCATGAGTGACTGTGCGTAAGGACTCCTGATCCAGAAAGGGACGCAACTGGTGGATCAGACGAACCTGATAAAAAGCCCCCCTGGCACGGCCTTCACATGCTCTTCTAAAGATAGCCATGAATCCAGGAGGACGCCCAAGTTGCGAGCCCTCTCTGTGGGGGCCAACGACTTGCCCCCAATAGCCAGCAATGGCACCAGCTGACTATATCGGGGTGCTGGAAGCCACAGCCACTCGGTCTTGGAGGGATTTAGCCTGAGCCTGTTCCTCCCCATCCAGATCCGCACGGCATCCAGATACCAGGACATCACTTCAAGGGCATCGTTGGGGTGGTTTGGGGTGGAGATGTACAGCTGCGTATCATCAGCGTACTGATGGAACCTCACCCCAAAACCATAGATGATCTCACCCAGCAGCTTCACGTAAATGTTGAACAGGAGAGGCGAGAGAACCAATCTCTGTGGCATCCCACACATGAGGGGCCTCAAGGATGATCTCTGCCCTCCTGCCAACACAGACTGCGATCGGTTGGAGAAGAAGGAGGAGAACCACCATAACACAGTGCCCCACACTCCCAACCCCTGCAACCGACGCAGCATGATACCATGGTTGATGGTATCAAAAGCCACTGAGATATCTAATAGGACCAGAACAGAGGAGTAACCCCTGTCCTGAGCCCTCCAGAGATCATCAACCAACGCGACCAATGCCGTTTCCGTGCTGTACAGGCCAGAAGCCGGACTGGAGCAGATGTAGATAGATATCTTCATCCAGGTACTGAGGAAGCTGTTGCACCACCACACTCTCAACAACCTTCGCCACAAAACAAAGGTTGGAGACAGGACGGTAATTTGCCAAAATTGCGGGGTCTAGAGACGGCTTCTTGAGTAGTGGTCTCACCACTGCCTCTTTCAAGGCAGGCGGCAAGAACCCCTCCCTCAAAGAAGCATTTATAATCCTCTGGAGCCAGCCTCGTGTAACCTCTCGGGAAGCCAGCACCATAATACCACCATAGGTTTTTGAACATAATATATAAAGAACTTATGTGACCAATCCAGCGCAAATAATAATCAATGGTGGTTTAACAGACAATTTTAACATAGAAAAAGGAACAAGGCAAGGTAACATTAATTTTAAAAGTATGAAAACATATGGTACAATAAGAAAGCTTGTTCTTATGTTATATGAAATAAGGCACAATAAATGAAATATCTCCAATTTGTCCTGAGTATTTCCAGTTCTGAGAATTAGCGGCTTGATAAAAGTCTCCAATTTGCATAGCACTGAGAACAAGCCACATAGAAACTTTCAATACCTCACAGGCATTCACGAAATGGCACCTTGATGACATCATTTCTGTTCTATTGAAAAAATCTCCTATGATTTTATGTCAGTACTAATTATCATACACTTTTTCTTATTCCCAAGATACTAAACAAATTAGTATCTTTGTACTAGATAGACACAAATGCTTTTCAATATTAGACATCAGTATGCAAATCATGTGTTTTGCATCAGGATGTTGCAACACACATTTGTCATTTCATTCCCCAGACCCTACCCTTAAATGGCTACATAAGTTTCAGTGATCAAATCAGTTACCTGAGACTCTTGAAGAAGCTTATGGATGCCATCTCAGAGATTCTTTGTGTGACCTTTGAAAAATTATGACAGATAGGGATTGTGCCAGAGAACTAAGCTTATGGAAGGATAAAAATACCATAACAGAAAGCCACAGATATTGTCAATTGAGGCTAGTGGGATGGTAGTGATGGTGGCAATACTAATAAATCAATATTTGTATTTCATTGGTTATATAAATGACAGAAAATAAAGATTATATAGAACTTGTGATAATATGTAACTTCAAAACAAATATTATTTTAGAATATTTAGAATAAATATTATAGGAAAGTCTATGAGCACAGAAATGTGTTCTCTGTCAGTTTATATATTTTTGCTACCTGCTTCCACTTTTGCTTGATGTTTTAATTGTATTTAAAAATAAAATAATTAATAAAATCAAAACAAATAATTCTTTCTATTGTGTGATCTTGGACTGTACAAAGCATTTATTCTTGCTGGCTAATACTATCTTTACTGATAGAAGGTGGGTTTAAACTTCTTGGTCCTTTAAACAAATTTATTGTTCTATTGTATGTTTGTTTTGTTTCCTATCTGTCAATTAGATAATTAAAATAAATGAATTATACTCCTTCCTTCCATCAAAGTATGCTTTGCTTGAGAAAGTATGCTTTGTTTTCAACATAATCCAGAATTCTGATGTTTTGTTAGGCACAGATTATGTTATGGGTTTTCTTACTTGATTACCTAAAAGAATAAAACAATGTATGAATATAAATGCTAATATTTTATATGTAAATAAATTATTAACTATATTTTAATATGTATAAAATTCATAATAAGAGTAAACTAGTAATTGAATATTTCATATCTGCTGTTAAATTAATCAAGATTAATTTTTTAGGCTAAATGCAGACAGTGATTTACTAAGTATGCTAATTATGTTTATTATCTTGTCAAATATGATGATAAATTAGCTAAATATCTTTGTCAGTAATAACATCAGAAATGAATGGTACATTCTTTATTATTTGGGTAAATGCAAAGAAGCAGTTCCTCAGTTTCTATCAGACAATTCATTCTATCTGTAATACTTGAATTGTTATATCTAGATGGTAGGTGGAGCTACGCTATGTTGTCTTACAAGGTATTCTCTATTTTAGAGATCCTTGTTTGCATAGAACAGCATAAACGTGCTAGGTGTAAAATTTGGACAAAATGTTCCAAAACTAATACTACCTTTGCTGTTAGCTGGGAATACAGCATATAGCATGGTAGACTAAAGCTAACAGTATTGTCTGCAACTTTCTTATTCAAAAGTTTTATGTGAAAACCTTGGTTGACGAAACACTTGCTGGGTGGCAGAGATCAGTATCTACCAGCTGCTCTGCTGATGACTAGTCCACATACAAGTTTGCAACATGCAGAATAAGAGGAATAATATCAGAGAAACAATTTGGATTGCAATGTGATATAAATGCAATAATTAATCATAAACTTAATTAATCATAAAGAACATGAACTGATGAAAAATAGAAAAAAGTATACAGTTACATATTGCCCAAGACTGCCCAATTCAAATGGAGTGACTCTCGGTAGTACACAACAACAATCACTGATATTGTTTGTTGTGTAACAACAAGCTAAGTGAAAGGAGAAGTACAGAAGGCTTTGAATGATATTGTGAAATAGAGTTGATGAATATGTCAAAGTGAAATGTGTGAGAAGCCTACATAAGTTGTCTCCAGTAGAATAAATGGAATTAACATTACAAGGGATGACATTGTTTGAAATAAAAGTTAAATGAGAACATATTAGAGGGTGTATTTGAAACATTTGAATGGGTGAAATAGTGATTTGTATTGATGTAGAGAAGAATAAAACAAATGCTAAGAATGTTAATGTCCAAGACCAATGGATAAAAAGGAGAGCTGTAAATGCTGGGAGAGTGCTATGAAATGGGTGGAATTGATGAGATCTTAGAAAAGAGAAATTTAAAGAACAAGAAACAATGTATGAAGCAGCCTGTGGATGTATTAGAAACAAAGACAGTTTGCAAGAATAGAAAGATTTGAAGAATTATAATGAAACTTTCCTTTTCTTTTTCTTATCTCATGCATTTAATTTGGTTATTCCTTTTTTCTCTTCTGCACATTGTTGCTTGCCATGTATGAAAGATATGTCTATAGATATGTATGTGTGTTGTGTGTATGTGTATGCAATTTCCTCTTTCAAGTCCTCTTGCTGCTCCAGTTATGGTACTTGCTTAAAATCATTCATTCTATGCTCTTCTATATTCAGGTTTAAAGTTCATGAAATATTTCCCTTTTACTAGTGCCTCAGTTACAAGAAGCCAAGTAAATCCTGTTGATGGAAGATTTGTTCTGACCTTTATCATTCCCATGTCCAATTCATGGCCTTTTTTAAGTTGGACTACATATCTCCTTTCAATTTGATCATGTTCTATGCTATTCAATACAAAAGGCCTTAATGAAACCAAATTACATTTCCACATCTCTTTCTTGTTAAGAGAGCCAAAAGATATGGTAGTTACACTTTCAATCTGCACCAGGAGAGAGAAATAAAATAAAGGAATACATTGATTGGGGAGAAAAATGGTACATTAAAGATTCTACAGGTGCTGCCTGACTCCTGTAAAACATAAATTCCACTTGGTCTCCGTAAACCCATTTTTAAAAAAAAAAATACTATTCAATCTTGTTTATATGTTATCCCAGAGTTCAGCTAACTGATAAGAGGAACACTTCGCAACAGTTTCAGAAGTATATGTTGTGGCAGCATAGTGGTAGGTAATGTAGTTTAGGTTGTACTTGTACTGTATCTTGTACTGTACGGCATCTTGTACAATTTAGCAGGCTCTATCTGCCAAAAGTAGAATACCTTCCACTGATGATGATGTTAGCTATGAAACTCTTGATTTAGCCAAAGATGGGAAGTTTAGAGAAGAATTAGTGATGAATGTTAAACTTTTGGATTGAATTGAAACCAAGGGAACTTAAATCAGTCTTAAGTACTTGTACAATTATTTTTTATCTTCTGTTTCTGATAATAAAAATGGTTCATGTTAAAGATATTTTAGACATATGCAGTTTATTATTTAAAAACAATGAGTAGGGTTTGAAACAGTCTTTTCATATGTAGACATGCTCTTCTACCGGCAATCTCTTTTATAAAGCTTTGCTTTAAAAAAAGGGAAAAATTAAATCAAGATGGCCTTTCAATTGCCAAAGTATTTGAACAACATGCAATACGACTGAAGAGAGAAAAATCTACCTTTTAAAATGTTATTTATGCTTTGGGTAAATATTTATGGAGTAACACCTGTGTATTTTTTCTCCGCTTAAGTTCTTTTGAAACAGTCCATTTTTTCCATAGATTTATCAATATAATGATTGTGATTATGAGATGGGCATCCATACAAATATGGCATAAAAATAAATAATCTTAGAGATCAGCATGCCAGTAAACCTCCAGATGTTGTTCATTGCAATTCTGGAAGCCATTGCCAACAGGATCAATAATAAGTGAATTATTCTAGGACACTAGCTTAACTTTACTTAAACTGTCTACTGTTGACCTCACCCCATTCCTAAGAGATCTGTAAGGGACGTGCATAAGTGCACTAGCATGCCTTCCGTCCCTGTCCTAATATTCCTTTTTTACTTACTCTTTTCATGTATTCAAATTATGTGTATACTTTTACCTGTTAACTTATATATGCTTGACAAATAAACTTATGATGATTATGCAGCTCCATGGTATCTGAAAACCTTTATTTCCTGCCTTGCCACAACTAATTCTGTGCAGAATCTGATTAAACAAATAATGTCATATAATTTACAAGGGTCAAGAATCTACCCTGATCAAAATGTAATAAGTGCATTTACTGTACCTGTAGATGGAAAACACAGAGAACGTGAGCTGCGGGCAGTTAAAGAAAAAAAATGCTGAATTCAATTTTGCTAATAGATGGATGTCTTTCTAAATATTGCAAGAGAACCATTAATGTTTATAGCTGAATGAGGAATTAAAAGTCTCCACCTATCTGGAAGACTGAAAAGCATAGAATCTATGAACCAGAGCTAATTCCAGCTGAGAATTTCTTAAACAGAATCCGTTCCATCCAGCTTCTTCTTATTGCAGATGTTCTGAGAACAGTAAATCATATATGTTTATGTTGTGATCAATGCAGGGGTGAAATGCTCCCGGTTCAGACTGGATTGCCCGAGCTGGTAGCGATGGCGTCAGGTGGTTCGTAGCAAAAATCCCTGCTCCCCCCCCCCACCCTGCCCAGCTGAGCCGCATGATCATCAGAGGCTTTTTTTAATTTTACTTTTCAAAGCATTTTTTCTACAACTTCGTCTGCTGAAAAAAATGCTTTTAAAAGTAAAAAAAAAAAGTCTCTGATGATAGCACGGCTCAGCTGGAATCCTCAGAGGCTTTTCAAAGCATTTTTTAAACCACCTCTTCCGCTGAAGAGGTTGCAGAAAAAAATGCTTTAAAAGTCTTTCTGACGATCCCAGCTGAGTTGTCTGATCGTCAGAAAGACTTTTCAAAGCATTTTTTTTGCATTTGCAGAAAAAATGCTTTGAAAAGTTAAAAAAAAAAGTTGGCCATGCCCA
>JANHZT010004834.1:50674-65891 GCA_032468215.1 Stegonotus admiraltiensis
GTGTGTGTGTGTGTGTGTGAGAGAGAGAGAGAGAGAGAGAGAGAGAGAGAGAGAGAGAGAGAGAGAGAGAGAGAGACGCCTTTGAGAATGGAGCAGAGCACTACACGCGCGCGCGCGCTCACACGCCCGCAGCCCCTTCGCCTGGACGACCAAATCGGAGTCGACGCCGTTTTGTAATTCTCTTTGTTTCTCTCCAGATCGAAGCCCCCTACCTCCTTCCCGCCACGGTTCCACCCGCCTTCTCCTCCCTCCAGTGACATTTTCAGGAAAAAGAAAAGCGGAGCAGCTGCCCGGGGAAGGCATCACCCGCAACAGCAGGGTGGGTTGCTCGCCTCCGTGGTCTGCCGCCCGCTCTCAACACCCGCAGCAGGAGCCTCGGCGGCTGGGAAGCCCTTGGCTCCGCTCTTCAAGGCATGCCGGGCATCCGCTGGAGCTGGGAAGAAGCTTGGCCCCGGCAACCCTGCCCTCCGCCATCCGATCGCAGCAGCTCTCCTGCCTGACGAGAGCCGCCGCCGAGCTCTTTCCTGAGGGGAGGAGGAAGAGGAGGAGGAGGAGGGAAGCGGCTGCATTGAGTTGCCACCAGACGGAATTGCGTCGCTCGCTGCCCCCCCCCCCCCGCTTCCCACGTCTGCCGCTGAACTTGTTGCAGAGGGGAGAGCAAGGGGGGCTGGCCAGGAGCCGCCTCAGCGCCTCCGCACGAGCGCCGCGGGAGCCTCGGCCACTTTCAGGTTCCCTCCATGCCCAGCGAGCGCTCCGGCCGGACTTCGCCCTCAGGTAAGGCGAAGGGAGGGAAAGACGGCCGAGGAGGGCTCCGCGCGTGGGCTGGTGGCTGGAGCCCCCCCCTCGAGGCAGAGGCCTCTTGGATCCCCCCTTCCAAATTTACGCCCCCTCCCCTCCCTCCCCTCTATCGTGGCTGATTCCGTCTCCACCGCCAGAGCTTTGGGATGCAGCGGGGCAGCATCAAGTGGCGGGGAGAGTTTGCGAGGGCGCCGGAGCAGCCCGGGCAAGGCTGCCCTTGCAGCTGGAGAGAGGGGCGTCGTTGGGGAGGGGGGTGGGTCACAGGAGTCAATTCGGTGGGTAAGGTGGGGAGCGGGAAGGTAAAGTGAAATGGCTCTCTTGGTCCTTATCTGGGTTTCTCCATCCCGCTCCCAAATCAGTCCTTTGTCCTAGCCGAGATTTCTGAACTAAATTCTTGCCTAGACCCTTTGAGGTCCAGAATAATCTCCTTATTGAAAGTGCTCATTGTTATTTTGGACTGCGTAAGTAGTATTACTGCTCTCACACATGCACGTGCATACGTCATGCTTTGAGTGTGTTTGTGTATGGTATAACTGAGGCTCCTTATCCCTAACCTTTGTTCCTTAACACATAGATTTAGTCCTAATCTCCACCTATAGAATACCAACATCTCTTTAGCTAGTGATGTTTCCGACTAAGGACTGTAACCCTCCTTTCCACCATCCCAACTGTGAACATTGCACCTAATGACACCTTTATTCCTAAATCAAATGTATTTGAACGTTCCAAACTTTCCATTTTAGGATTCCTCTTATCTCCTCAAGACCAACTCTCAAAACATTTACTCCTCTATTAACCAACCACTTTGGCCATTCTCTCTGCCATCCTAAACTTCGCTTCCAGCAACTTCTGAATTTTCATTCAGGATGAAGAACCTGACTTTTGCCTCCTAACCTCTTTCATAGGAACCTCCCTCCCAAAATTGTTCTTTTCATCCTTCCCTTTTTTGCATGTTTCCCACAAGTGGTTGTTCTGTCCAGTTCAACTGTAAATTTGGATTTCCCCTCCCCCATCTTGCTGTTCCGCCTTAATTTCTGCTTTTCAAAATTCACTTCATTTTCACTAAGAAGGCTTGTAGGATTCTTTGTGAGCTAAGCTGTTTCTCAGCTTGCCTTTTCTTTATTCAAGAAAAGCTTCCCTGTATCAAGTTGGAGGCTGCTAGTTCTCTGTCCCTCTGCCTTGCTTCTTTAGTGCAAGAGCCTGGAAAATAGGAGTGTGTAGTATGAAGTGATGATCATTGGGATAAAGGGAATCAACTGTAAATTGGAAAAGTGACATCTTCACACCTTCTGCTAAAAATCTATGATTTGCAAAGAGATGTAAGTAGACATCCTAGCAGGTGTTCTTTCTGTAGCACTAACCTAAGTATTCAAGAAAGAAAGAAAAATCCATTTTTTTCTTCTCTCCTCAGTTCCCAAACAACTATTTGTAGCTGATGGTTGTAGTAGACAGGTGGGAGGAATGTCAGGATGTCAGAGCCTTTCCCAGAATCAGAAAAGAACAGAATATTGCTGAGCTAGGAGTTGTCTCTTGGTTTGATAAAATTGCTGACTGATTACCACTCCCTGGATCTGACAAGCTAGCTGATATGCTCTTTCAGACAGTATATTTTTGCTGCATTTTTGTGCATGTTGATCTTCCCTGATTTCAGTCTACCTAATGGAGAAAGGAGGTGCTTGGTGTTGATCAAAAACATAGAACAGCTTCTCACGCTCCACAGTTGGTTAACACCTTAAAGCAAATATTTCAAATAGAGTTAAACAATGGGAGAGCCTGTTATTTGGGAAGGGTTACAAGGGAAAGAAGATGAAAAAAATAGGGTAGATTTCTCTGTCATACATAAAGTGTGGGCCCCTAATCTCTTGCTACATTCTGTGTTTCCCCTTCCCCCTTCATTTTAGCAGACTGGATTATTTCTAAAGAAACTACCCAGCAATACCACCAGCAGCTTCCGTAATGGCAGCAGGAGTAGCAGCATGGCTGCCTTTTGCCCGAGCAGCAGCAATAGGATGGATGCCAGTGGCCTCCAACCCTATGCCAAATGCACCTAGGCAGGAGAGGAAACGTAGTCAGGATTCTCTGATTGTGCTGAATGTGAGTGGCACCCAGTTCCAGACCTGGCTGGACACCCTCGAACGCTATCCTGATACCCTCCTGGGCAGCTCAGAGAGGGACTTCTTCTACCACCCAGAGACACAGCAATACTTTTTTGACCGGGATCCTGACATCTTCCGACACATCCTCAATTTCTATAGAACAGGGAAGCTACACTATCCCCGTCAAGAGTGCATCTCAGCCTATGATGAGGAGCTGGCCTTCTTTGGTATTATCCCTGAAATCATTGGCGATTGCTGCTATGAGGAGTACAAGGATCGACGACGGGAAAATGCTGAACGCCTTCAGGATGATGCGGATCAGGATAATGCCGACGAGTGCCATCTTCCTTCCATGACAGCTCGAGAGAGGATGTGGCGGGCCTTTGAGAATCCACACACCAGCACACTGGCCCTGGTTTTTTACTATGTTACTGGCTTTTTCATTGCTGTTTCTGTCATTGCGAACGTGGTGGAGACTGTGCCCTGTGGGATGACTCCTGGTGCCATCAAGGAGTTATCCTGTGGAGAGCGCTACGATGTAGCTTTCTTCTGCCTAGATACAGCCTGTGTCATGATCTTCACTGTTGAGTATCTCTTGCGCCTGGTGGCTGCTCCCAGCCGGTACAAGTTTGTCCGTAGCGTCATGAGCATCATTGATGTCGTGGCAATTATGCCATATTACATTGGTCTGGTGATGACCAACAATGAGGATGTCAGTGGGGCTTTTGTAACCCTGCGTGTCTTCCGGGTCTTCCGGATCTTTAAATTTTCACGCCACTCACAGGGTCTACGCATCCTGGGCTACACTCTGAAAAGCTGTGCATCAGAGCTTGGCTTTCTGCTTTTTTCTCTCACTATGGCCATCATAATCTTTGCTACCGTCATGTTCTATGCGGAAAAAGGTTCGTCTGCCAGCAAGTTCACCAGTATTCCTGCTGCTTTCTGGTATACCATTGTTACTATGACCACCTTGGGGTAAGTGCATATGGTTTTATATCTATTTATGTGAAATATACATAATGTCCATTGTGTTCTGGATTATCTTTACCTGTTTTTTTTTTAAGTTGTGAAAAAAAAGATGATGCATAATTGTGCTCAATTGAGGAAATGCTTATGATCCTTTTATGATATGCAGAAGATGCCAATTCACTTTCTCTCATGTAAATAGAAAATATTGAGAGCAACAATTATAACTTCCGTTAAATTCTAGGATTGCTGTAAATTTTGTATTTTTTTCTTTCACCTATTCAGGTATCATTGTTAAAGTTTCTGTGCAAGTTTATCCTCCTATTATTCTTGACTGGTATCATAAGGGACTTTATAATAGTTTATGTATTTATAGCAAAAATGTAATTAATCTTTTACCTCAGAAGAATTATAGTAAAATAATATAAAATTAACACAATGCTTCTCAGTTTGCTTTTTAAAGTATATGTTAAAGTTGTCAACAGAGCTGATTTTGAACGGTTGCAGTAAACATTTCAAACTCACATTCAGTTTTTCATTCTGGAAGTTAACTTTTGGAAACAGTGATGAATTCACCATCATGACATTATCGGTTATTTCATGATTTCTTGCAATGTAGCATTTTATAGAAATGTCTTTTCTGAAGAAGGAATATGATGTGAACTAAGTTTTCAAAAAGTTTTAATGGGAAATTATTCAGCTTATGCTTATCCTTAAAATCAGAGTTTAACCCTCAAAATTATTGATATCCCAAAATGCATCTCACAGTATTATCTGGATATGACATATAGAGGTAAGTTAATTTGAAGAAGTTTACTTGTAATTTTATTCCAAATTAGTTGTGCAATAATTTACTGGGAAAGGATTAATTTCTTTTTTAAAAATGCCCATTATTACCGTGGTGTGTTATGAGTCTTGCAAATTTATCTGTTATAAGTTCTACAATAACTTTCCCCATCTTATTACCCTTCAGACATTTTGAACTGCCCTAACTAACCCTTATTCCTCATCATGGGGCATGGAGGTTAAGGAAGAAAAGGAAAAGATTTAAATTGAAAGTATCTTGCTGTCATCTCTTATACTTTATCTCAAAATATTTATTTGGTCTTAAATAAAGGAACTGATTATAGATGTAAAATTTGACAAACAAACAAATACTGAGCACCAAAAACAAACAACAAAAAATATTGAGCACTGAAAATATACATTATTTCTGGATCAAGTTTAGCATTTCACTAAGGACCGTGAAATAGATTTATATGAATGACAAGTCTTTCTATCTTTCTGAGTATTTCTATAAACATCAGTGACATTTCAGAAATAGGGCAGAATGTAAGAATTAATCACCATTGTGTTTTGTAAAACTTTAAGCATGTAATTTAAGCAGTATCACTGAGATCAATGGTAGCAGAAAATACTTAACTCTGCCTTGGGGATGGATATAAATAAGATTGAAATTGTGATTATGATGATAGAATTATCTGTTTGAAATGAACCAATCTTTACTAAGGGCTACTCTACAAACTGTAATTAACACTTCAATAAAGAAAAAGGCATTGCTATGTTTGTGTGCGTTGGGAAGAGGAAGAAAAGAAGTAAATATTCAGGCTTTTTTCTGTTCAACAGTTTATTTTCCTGAAAGTGTCTGCTAGTCAAGAAGACTTCTGGAGTTTCACAAAGGAAAAAAAATATTATGACAGACCATAATTTTACCAGGTTTTTTAAATTAAAATCTTTATTAGATGGGGTCAAATAAAGGACATGCATAAAATATCTCAGACTGAAATTTGAAATGACGGAGACCAGATTTTATCTGTAATTTCTGGTTGGAAACCAGAGACATTTAAGTTGTGATTTAGTTAAATGTTAATGGTAGCAGTAAAAGAAAAAAATAGTCAAAATTTAATAGTTTGGCTCTAATATTTATCATAGTGTGTAAAAAAGGAAGGCCTGGTCACCAGCATTTTTAATCTTTCATTCATAGTTCTAATGTTTTATACTGCAGCAGGATGCATTTAAGTGAAATGCCAGATGTACTAGCTATTGCTCTTGTCCATGGTACTGAAATGAATATTTGGTTTTTATTTCATTGGCTTGAATTGTTTTATTTTCAGGCTGAAAATAGTGTTTTTATATTGTTAGAGGGCATTAAACTTTTTGTGAAGTAGGTATGTGACAGGTAGGTATATTAAACAAGAATATAAACTTTGCTTTTACTTAGGAATGTAAGCTATGTGGTATTGTTTGGCAAAATATTCTTCAGGATATTTTGAAACTTAGTTATTACCCTTATAAATTAACATATTGTATATTTTAAAATAAATAGGATAATTGCTACACACAAACACACACACACACACCTACATATAGTTTGTTTGTTTGTTTGTTTGTTTGTTTATTTTGTCGCATTTCTATGCTGCCCAACTCCCAAGGGACTCTTAGTTATATGCAATATTGGATAATGCTGTGAAATTAAAAAAAATTCATAAAATGCAAACTTTAGAGAAACTGTTCTTCAGAGAAACTGCTTATAAGGGAAATAGTTCTTTAAGTTATCTCTGAAAAGAAAAACAATAGGCATCCTTTTAGACTTGCATAGAAATAAAACTCAAACAAATTTATGTATCAACAATTTCAACCTTGGGGTGTCTATTTCTGTTCACTACTTTTATAAATGCACATTTGAAATGCTAATTTGTGCAATAAAGGCAACAGTGATATTTTGGTAAAACAAGGTAAAAAAAAGGATAGAACAAGAATGCCTATTTTAATTGGTACATTATTTTATACTTTATTTACTTCTATTCATTTTTCCACTAAAAGTAGATAGTCAGGTAAAGTTGTACTGTGTTTCATGTTTCCCATGTTGCAAACAATCCATCATGAAACATACTACCAGTAGTGTTACAAGTTTAGTCATAAGAATCACTGTCATATCCACTATACTGGTAGTCCTCTACTTATAATCATTTATTTAGTGTTCAAAGTTACAGGCACTCAAAAAAGTGACATGATCATTTTAACACTTATGACTGTTGCAGGATCCCCACAATCAAAATTTGAATGCTTGGCAACTAGTTCATATTTATGACGGTTGCAATGTCCTGAGATCATATGATTAATTTTTGTGACCTTCTGACAAGCAAAGTCAATGGAGGAAGCCAGATTCACTTAACAACTGTGGCAAGAAAGTTCGCAAAATGAGGCAAAACTCACTTAGCATCAGAAATTTTGGCCTCAATTGCGGTCATAAGTCGAGGCCTACCCATACTGTAGCTGCAGAACTTTTGTATGGTAAAGAATCTATTAAGAAGAACAGTATTAATTTGTGAAAGCAGGAAATAGAATGAATTAGCACATTGATCTCATTCACACTCTTCTGGTTTTAATTAATAAAAACTGTAAAAATGCACCTTAGTATTTTTTTTAATATCCAACCAAACTGTTAATGAAACATTTGTTACAAACTTTCCTATAAATTAAAGGAATATACTGTGTCATAACCAAAGATACGTGGTTTACATTATAACTCCATTTGCAGTTTTCCCTTAGTGATTTACCCTGGTTCTTTTCATCTGTCTCTTCTAGTGTTTTACCATGAGGGAATTTAAGGTTTTAGGCAGAGATATATTCTATCACAGACTAAGTGGTGATGCTAAGCATTGAACCAGGCCATTTCATATTTTACTACAAATTATTGGTTTCTTTAAAATGTACAGTTCTGTTTTTAGTTCTGGGTAGCTTCAAAATATTGATGCATAATAATAAGCTACCCAAAGAACTCTAAAATCCTGAGTAGAAGTATTTAAGCACATATTATATTATATCCCCAAAACAGAATTAGCTTGGATGTTATTTTGTGCTTGTTGGGGTCTGCGGAGGAATTGGCGGGTGGGCAAACAATTTGGGGCCAAATTTATAAGGCTTTATTCATCATATAAACACTCTGAATAGGGTCCAAAAAATAACTGGTAACCACTACAGCTATTTTAAGGAAGAAGGAGGACACTTCTGGAAGGATCAATTATCATTTGCACCTTGCCTTCTGAATTGTCTTCATGACTCTCTCTGCAAAAAAAAAAAAAAATAAATGCACTGAAGCAATTTGGCTTTGAACTCCATCACGTATGCATCACAAAGTCTTTCTCTTTCAGGAATGAATGTACTTGATTTAGTAGCTGAAGTTAATAAGAGGCCCTTTTTGTTACCGCTGTAATGTGATTTTTCACTGTCAGTACCAGATTGAAGAAAAGCTTCCACCTTTGAACCTGAATCTTAAAAACTGCAATCCAATCAAGATAAGGCAGATATCCTAAACTTTGAAATCTTTGTACTAGAATTACATTGATGAGGAGCAGCCTCTATTCCCTCTTACCTACATCAATAATGTTAATGAATAGACAATGTTCTGTTCGCTTATATGTGATAATCTACAGCAGAGGTCTTCAAACTTGACAGCTTTAAGACTTGTGGACTTGAAATCCCAGAAATATGGGGGTTGAAGTGCACAAGTCTTAATCCTGCCAAGTTTGAGGACCCCTGATCTACAGCAAGAGCCTATTTGCATACATAGTCACTCTATGTGAGGTGAAATTCAGGTACTGCAGACTTCCAGCCCACATGGATGTATATGCAAAGCTCTACTGCAGTCATCCTGTAAATGCAAAGCATCTAAACTAAAGCTACAACTATTAACTCTGATCCCTTGTATTTTTATATGCTTTTTTATTTCTGTCTCAATAAAGAACAAGTATGATTTATGGACATTCTTGTATTCATATTGCAACTGAACGTCAATGGCCTATTTCTGAATAAAGAAAATGAAATACACTCTCACTGAAATTTCTTAATAAGTATATCCATACAAATGTCTACCAATTTTGTAGAATCTGTAACTGAAAATAAACAGGGAATTAAAATATACTAATCTCTTTTACCTTACACCCATTATTTTTATTGTTTGTAGCTCCTAGAACAGCATAGCTGAATTTGCTCTTTTAAGGCAGTCTTGTACCTTTTTTAGACTGCATTACAAGAAATTATAACTTAAATGTCAGTGATGAACAAATAGAAAAAGAAGCAAAAGAGTGAAGGAAAATAAGAAAGATGTAAAGTAGATGAGAGCTCAGCAGGAGCAAATGCAGCTGTGCGGATTCATACTCAGCTGGGACAAGAAGTAAGAAGCCTTTGAAGGCAAGGTAGATTAAGATGAGAGTTTGGAAGGAAGAAACAAAGACATTTTTTTGGTAGAGGGAGAGAGAACAGAGAGTGAGTAGAAATATTCATAAACATAAAAGTGGGGTAGAAAATATGAATAGTTAGACCAGTGGCCTCAGACTTACCTCCCCATTTCAATCAATAATAATTTATTTAGTCAATGAACAGCAAAAGATAAAAGAACAAAAACAAAGTGAAGCAAATTTAATAATATGCTAACTAACAAAATAAAACATATAGTAGAACATTCACTACTATATTATTACGATGTTAGAAAAGTTGTTACTCAGATGATAAACGTTAATAGTTAATAATATAAATAGATAAATGTTAATAGATATAAAATAAAAATAAAAATTATATATTCCCTAACATTTTATTCTTTAAGAATATTAAACCAAAAGTAATATTTAAAACAAAGGTAATCATGTCTTTAGCCAATTATATCTTATTTTCATAGTAGCAACACAAAATTTAGCTACTGCATATGTAATGAATAGCATTCAATCCTGAAGGAAAAGGTTCATATAAAATTTATCTGGCCTTCCAAGGAAATTATCTATAAGGGGCAGAATCAGTGGTGAAATCCAAATTTTTTTTACTACCAGTTCTGTGAGCGTGGCTTGGTGGGCATAGCAGGGAAAGGATACTGCAAAATATCCATTCCCACCCCACCCTGGGACCAGCCAGATGTGGTATTTGCTGGTTCTCCGAACTACTCAAAATTTCCGCTACTGGTTCTCTGAACTGCTCAAAATTTCTGCTTCCGGTTCTCCAGAACCTGTCAGAACCTGCTGGATTTCACCCCCGGGCAGAATGTATATTGACCTTGTGTCTCTTAAAAAAGTACAATATAGGGAGATAGTTTTGATTTCCTCATCACTATTCAGCCACAGAGATTTTACTTTACCTGCCTTGAAGAAGTTCAAATAGAAAGAATATTAAATCTAAAGAATGTGATTTTTCGCTGTATCTCAGCTGCCCCTGTTTAGTCCAAATTCTATCATGTTCAGCGGCATTGAACTCCACATCTCTTATTCTTTAAATAATTAATTGCTTAGCTTGCTTGCAACCTACTGATAGTAAGAATAATGGAGAGAGCCCAACTTACGCTCTACCACCTGTTTCCAAGGGGAGGAAAAGTTATCTGTTAAAACTAGAGCAGTCAGACCAAATGGGAAGAATTGCATTTTGAGCCAGTAAATCATCACCATCTTCCACATTCAATCTGAATCAGTGGCATTCCTATATCAAGTCTTAACAGAGTATTTGATGTACCATCAAGTGCTGCTAGAATTGATTGCTGGAATTTTGTTTGCACTATAATCTGCCACTCTTTCTTCAGACAGAATCTGTTTGTGTCTTATAAAGGATTTCAGATAATATTTTGGCTTCAAAACATTTTAAAGCCATGAGAATCCTGCCCAGTTTTCGTTGGACTCACTGACTCTGTCTGGGCTTGTCATTTTCTTTCAACTGAACCTAACTCACCATAAAATAAAATGAGTGGTAACCACTATGAGTTCTTCCTTAAGCTTCCAAAAGGAAAAGCTGGAATTAAATGAAAGTAATATAAAAAGCTCAGTTGGAAACCATAAGATTTTGGTTACAGAAGGCCAAAAGTTACAGCTAATGATATAGTAAAAGTGAATAGAAAAAGATGAGACCATGGACCATTGTGAGAATAGAATGAAACAGAACAGAGGTTAGATTGTGTTGTAGTGAAGATAGTACACTGGTAACCGGTTGGTTTTCCCAAACTGCTTCCTCCACAATTGTTGTTATTTTTTTTTACACATCACTTTGGTTCAGTTACAGGTATGCTATTTTTCTCCCTTTATATTAGATAGAGAGCTACTGGAGTGGTGAAGGTGCTTACTAATACTAGGAAAACTTAAGTTTTGAGTTTACCCTTAATCACAGAAGCTACCTGGTGATTTTGGGTCAGTCACATAACCTTGCGAAACAGAAATGGTCATAAGTATGAACCGTTGGCCAAGCATCTGAATTTTGATCACATGATCATGGGGATGCTACAAAGGTTGTAACTGTGACTGGTCATAAATCACTTTTTTCAGTGCCGTTGTAATTTTGAACTGTTGCAAGTCAAAGACTACCCGTATTAGGCATACTTTGAATTTTTCCCTACCTTGATAAATAAAATATTTTCACATTATTTCCTGACTAAAAAATAACTTTCATATTCACTTAATGTGAGATAATTACAATTAGTATTCAATTATTTTTAACAAATATTAATTTTCAGAAACAAAAGTTGGACAAAACTCCATTACTCTCAGTTTGATTTATTTAAAACTTCCATTCTGATAAAGCAAAACACTCCATACATATAGTTCTTCCTTTCATATGGATTACAAGTTCAGGAATGGATATGTAGTTGAATACAGAAGTCCACTATCTTGGAAAATCAGAGAGGTGGCATGACATATTTCAGTCACTGTCATAAAATATATTAGCACTGTTTTCCCCCTCCAAATATTTCCCTGCTCAGATAGAAAATATTTCCTGCAAACTAATGGACACCAGATGTGGAAATAACTAGATACATGATTAATATCTTTTGTTCCATGAGTTCTTCAGTCAAACAGGTATTCACAAAATGTATTAATAGACTATGTAGTTTTGGTCAAACCACAGGCTTACACACCTAAAACTATTGGACTTACATCTAACCTAATCTCCACTTAAAATGCAATTTTAACAAAGTAAGGTAATTTTGCATTTCTTCTTGCTACAAAAAAGAAGGCTACTGTTTACAAACATAAAATCTTGTATAGAACTAGCTGGGTGGCTTCTAGAAATACTCTAACCTTTTGGATCATGCAGTTTGTACATATGTACAAAGGGTTAATTACAGCATTGGCCGTAATTAACTCTTTTAATTAATAAACTCCATACTATTTTAGGCAAGTAAAGTTCTTCTCCAATCCCCAAGCAGAGTTGAGTGAAAAGAATATGATAGCTGGTACAGGATCAGTGTCAATACTCTCTCATGAATGTTGCTTTGCTTTGCTGGCTGAGGAATTCTGGGAGTTGAAGTCCACAAGTCTTAAAGTTGCCAGGGTTGGAGACCCCGGTCTAGACAACCTACTATAAACCAACAGAAAAAGTTAATATAACATTTGCAGATATATGTTGGTTTAAAGCCTTTTGATACTATACAGTTAACTATGACAAAATTAATAAACAATATGTATTCAAATGGGTCTGGTTGTGTACCTGAAATATAGATGTATATAAGACCTCTGCCAATAACTTCAACTTTAAACAAGGACAAGACCCGATCTTATATATTTGCTAGAATTTTCTGTGAATACTCAAAATCTGTAATGTGATGCTACCATCCATGGTTGACATGAACAGATATTGCTGTGTTCCATACTGTAGGACTTTGCATTCTGAGATATTACTAAAATATTTTTATTAACATAAATATTAAATATTGGTCCATTTGTTGCATGTTCTACACTGGAACTTGTTCTATACTGCAGATTATAGTTAATGAAGTGTGACATCTAGCTATAATTTTAAACATATTCATTACAGCTGCTATAAACATAATACTGAAACATCGCTACCTCCCTCTACTGGTATAATTATTAACATTTTCAAAAATATTCTAAAACTTGAAATATAAAGCTGTCACCATTACTGAAGCAAAAATGGTAAAATTTGAGATAAAATATGGATTTCATCAACAGTATTTGATGAATACTATTTAGTTTTCACAAGCTCTCTTTAGATTTACCTGAATCTGACCAAAAAAGCTTTCATGTGCATATTTTTATGAACCTTTTCTCATGCATACGTCCATACATGCGAATATGTGTGTGTGTATATATGTTTGTGCTTGTGTTGAACATTTGCATTTTAAAAATGTGTACCATTTGGTATGAACATGTGTTTTGTGTCTTCATAAATATTCAGCAAGTGAGTGTGACTTTGTTTTTTTTTAACGTTTTCTAATGTATTTAATATTTTCTATCTGTAGCTAAAACTAAGAACATTTGTATTTCAGTTTTGCTTAGTTGTTCCAAGTTTAAGGGGGCATATATAACATATTTTTGCATTCTATCTATAGCCTCACAATTTCGAAACTGTTTTACTTCTGAACAACATCTGGAAAAATTGTAAACATCTCGGCAAGTAAAAGTGTTATGCTGTTTACCAACACAAGATTATGCAAAGATGTTGCATAAGTACACTTGTATTACTTTACACTATGACTAACTGATGACAACATAGCAATTGTTTTTGTTTTGTTTTTAAGAACAGCTAAGGAAAGGAGATTTTTGAAATTTAGAATGTCAGTTCTCTGCTGTGCTTTAAAACAAAAATCCTCAGTGCAATTATAATAAGGTGATGTTTATACACTTACATTTAGAAAATCTAGAGAAGAAAAGAGAATAGCTATACTCAGAACACTATGCTCTATGTGACAAGTGTTAACAGGTAGGTTTTTTATATCATGTATTAGGAGAAAGTAAATAAGATCTCTTAAACGCAATACAAAACAATCAAGATGAGAATTGACATCTTGATAGCTTCTAAAGGTGGTGGGAAGTTCAAGGAATAATCTTGCAAAGAGCTGGGTGTTGTATTTTGTGAATGTAAAAGTGGTGTGATTGTATATATCTCCTTGAAGAATGTCTATAATTTCTGAAGAGATGGAGGAATATTTGTAAAGGCAAGAGAATAGAAGAATTAGGTGACCTGGTATCTATTATAATTAAAAGTAGCATTTTAATACACCTTTGGTAAAAGAATAGCAAATCAACTCATAGCAAAATATTGATATGGGAAGGGGCAATGACAATGAGAAAGGAAGTCCTTGTGTTTCTTCAGAAATATTTTCTAAAGCTTTCAAATATTAATGTTTTAAAATGTTTTAATATTTTAAAAATGTTTAAAATGTCTTGGTGGGGGAATACTGTATTTTGTTCTACTGTATTCTGATTTAGTGAGTGTTAAGATGGGGCAAGCTAAAATACTTAATTTAGCACATTGTACATCCAAGAAATTGGAAGATCTCTTTGGCAGAACCTTAGTATTCTGCCATGTGGTTGAAGGCTCCATGACGCATATTCATAATATCATTACGTTTGGTAATTATAGTAACACGTACCACAATATGACATAAAGTTTTTTGTCCCTCCCAAAAAGCATGTTAAAAAACATGTTAAAAACAGAATTAACTATAAAGGGCGCTAATCTGTGATTTTTTTTCTCAAAATGGAATAGGCATTTTAGAACTAGTTGAGAATAAATTAATTAGAGAGGCGGTTGTCAAGTATAAGAGAAAAATATTTTCAGTATATAAATTATACAACTGATTGCTTTTAAAAATGCATAATACAATAATGCTTTTGCATCATTATGTTCCATTTGCATCATTATGTTAATAAGATTTATAAAAGGGAGCAGTCAGTAATTTAAACATAGGATCTAAAACATCAGAGCAGAATGTGAAAAATAAATGGCTTTTTTTCCCCCCTTGCACACTGCTACTTAGACTGACAAAAAATTAAAATAATTTACACTAGGATGGCAGTCATTAGGAACATCACTGTTCATACTCATTGCTCTTTGGGTGAAGTTCCAAAGAAATTGCTTTGGGGAATTGATTCATTATTATATCATTCCAAAGGGTCAAAATATAAAATGTTCAAATTAATTATCCTATTTACAAAATATGCAGTCGTATTTGTCTCATAGAATTCTTTTTCTATTACTAAATCAATATATTATGCAAATATAACTTGCATTAAGATCAATTAAAGTATCCCTAATAGTTTTGGAAGCTTTCCTCAGAATGAATATTGTTGAACCATCAACCTGGAGAGGCTACGAGAGTTGATGGACTTGCCCAACAGAGAAAGAGGTGAAAATGAATAATTGAGGTAGGACAGGGGTCTGCAACCCGTGGCTCTGGAGCCACATGTGGCTCTTTCATCCCTCTGCTACACCTCCCTGTCACTCAAAATATGCATCACAACCGCCAATGTGACACCTGCTGGCACATGATTTATTGAGCTTTTCGATCCATCTTTTTTTTCAGAGTTCAAAATGTTTTTGTTGCATGCAGAAATAAAAATGTGTTTTCTCTGTAGCAGGTCATT
>JANHZT010004834.1:65991-85909 GCA_032468215.1 Stegonotus admiraltiensis
AAATGCAACACAATATAGTTTTTTTATACATAGCATAAAGGTAAAAAATGATATATGCAGTGTTATTGTCATTTTAGATGTCAAAAGGGTTTTGTGGCTCCTGGTGTTTTCTTTTCTGTGGTAAACGGGTCCAAATGGCTCTTTGAGTGTTTAAGGTTGCCAACCCCTGAGGTAGGAGAACAAACAGTGGAACAAGAGACCAGAAAGAAAAGGATAAAAGAAATGAACAAGAAAAAAAAAGTTGTTTAGCAAACCAAATATCCAGAAAAAGCAACTAAAGAATAATCATGTCTTAAAATTCTTAGATCTTGCTGAAGGAATACTACAGCACAGTGGTGGTAATTTATTTTCTTTTTCTTTTCTTTTTGTTTTGCACAACATTTGCTTCATTTACTGTAAGATTATCCAGGGAGAGGAAGATACACTCTTGCACAAGACAGCAAAGAAATGTGTAGTAAGGATTTTCACTTATTTCCTTTATTCATAGTTAGAAGCATTGCAGTGTCATATCAGAATAGACTAAGATGAAATGTAAACTTTCCCAGTAATTAACATACTTAATATGGAGCTATGTGATCGGGTAAACTGAAATTAAATTAGGGGAAAGTGGCTTACGACAAAAAAAAATGTTTTATTTTGCTTCCCAGAAATTCTCCTCAAATAGATCAGCTAATTGCTTAATATGATTCTTAGAGTGAAAAGTGGGCTTTGGGGAAGTTTTTAGTCAATTAAGGTATTTAGCACACCATCTGGTTCTTTTTTCATTAAAGCCTAATGAAGTGGACAAAACACTTGCACAAGTCTTGTGCTTGGACTTGCTTGTGACGCCTTCCATTTAATAGCATCTTTGCTGAGGTTTCTGTGGAGGTCTATATCAAGAAAGCCAGTTTGGTCTAATGGTTAAGGAACTGGGCTTGAAACATCAAGCAGCAGAGATCTTTTTTCCCGAACAATAAAAATGACAATATTTGAGAAAAATGTCTAAACCCAGAATGAACTCATATCATGGTGGATTTGGTTCAGCATTATTTACAACTGGCTTTAAAAATCTTCTAAATTAGGCAATACCACCTGGAGGATTTGTAGAAACAGCTAAGACAAAATAAAAAAAAACCTCAGTACTATTGCAAAAAGGAGAAGGTGCAGGGAAGAAACTCAAAATAATCCTGCCTTGCATCTGCTTAATATGAAAAGGCACAAAGGGAAATGCTGATATTTGTTTATTGTACCCCAAAACACTAAATACAGGTAGTCCTCATTCAGTGACCAGAACTGGGACTGACAATCATTAAATGAAGTGGTCGCTAAGTGAAACTGCAGCTCTGCTTATGGTCTTACTTCAGCTTTCCCTTGCTTTATGG
This sequence comes from Stegonotus admiraltiensis, assembly GCA_032468215.1. Lineage (NCBI taxonomy): Eukaryota > Metazoa > Chordata > Lepidosauria > Squamata > Colubridae > Stegonotus > Stegonotus admiraltiensis. The sequence continues at coordinate 67,353 of JANHZT010004834.1, forward strand.
AACTGTGAAGGTGCTAAAGGATTGGTCATAAAGTTACCTTTTTATCACTGTCATAATTGCGAAACAAGGACTATCTATTCTATAGCACTTTTTAAATGTCTATGCTGTTTCTTGACCTCCAGAGGGCTAACACAAAAAAGTCTCCATCTTTTAAATAATATCTATATTCAATGATGTTTTCTGAATTTATGTTTATTGATTAAGCGGGTAAAAAGAAAATTGGGCATGGAATGGATTGTTCTATAAATTAAAAGAAAGCACAGTGGAAAATGTGAGACACATCGAATAAAACAGAATTTTGTAAAAGGACCAATAGGCCAGCCTGAGAAATGGATTGGAAGTGGCCTTTAAAAGGAGAGGAAGTTTGAATCTTCAGGCATGCGTATGTACAGTACAGGCAAATTTTTAGTCCGTAGAAAGCTGCTTTTTTAACTAGGTTGCTCGTAGCTTAATAGTGTATCTTGTTTACTGCAGCCAAGTTCTTGAATTCCCGAGAGTATTGAGTTTTGAATAAAATGAGAGCAATCACTGGCATATATGGGGAATTAATTCTTCTGTGGGAAGATAACATTAATTGTGTTCATTTTTATTATATTTTATTTCCTAAATAAGATGATTCTGTGCTGTGGTTCTTACGTTAAAAAATAGGAGATTTTTGTGCATTCCAAAATAAGAAAGAAGAACATGTTGGTTTGGAAAAAAAGTGTTTCCCTCTTCATTAACAAGAACTAAAGCTTGTTTGTTTATTTCTTTGCTTGCTTGCTTGTTTACTTATATAGCTGCCACACTGTAACCACAACTCTGGACAGCTCACAAGACAATAAAGTTACTAAAAAGGCTTAACATTTTTCAATAAAGGCTCATGGTGCTCTGAGGCAACACTCTCCCATACATCAATTTACCAAATTGTTGTGCTTCAACCTCATCCTTCCCCAATGCTTGTGAGAAGAATTGGCTATTCAAGGCCTTCCAGAAGATAAGGAGAGTAGGGACCTGCCAGATCTCTGGGGGAAGTGTCATAATTGTTGAGAAAATGTAACTAAATTGGTTTAGAACTTCCTTTCATTATTTCACTACTGGATCTAAATTATAAGCAATTTGAAAACCATAGTCATTCATAGATAACTGATGTAAGACCTAACTCCTGAGAATGAAGAAGGAAGCTTGACCCAAATGTGTTTGCTGCCCATGTCACTATAAGGTGAGCCTGGGTGGCTTAATTAAAAACAAAAAACCAAAAACCATAAACAATATATATTTATAATTATAAAAATACAGATTGTAATTAAAGGACAGGGAGGGATGGAGCAGGATGTACAGGGGAAAGTTACAGATGTCCAGGAAGGTCAAAGCCAGCTTCACTTTGGATGGCAAGATGTTGCAAAGGGCAGGAGGTACAGTAGAGAAGGCTCTTCCCTTGGACCCTGCCAGCTGGAATTCCTTGATCAATGGGTTTTGTAGCATGCTGGCACAAGTGGGATGGTTCAGTCCCATTAGGCTCAAATGGTTCTTCAGGTAATCCTGGACCAATGTGATGCAGGGTTTTAAAGTTATAATCAACACCTTGAATTGCACCCAGAAGCAAGCCAGTAGCCATTGCAACTTGTGCCACAGTGGTGTAATATGGGCCACTTTAGGGGTCCAAGGATTGCCTGCAATACCACACTCTGTACTACTTGAAGCTTCCAAATATTCTTCAAGGGTAGCCCATGTACAGCATATTACAGTAGTCAAGGTATGACATGAACAGGACTTGAATGATTGAGGACAGGGATTCCTGATGCAGGAAGGGACACAACTGGTACACACTGTGAAGTTGTGCAAAGGCTCTCCCAGTTGTCACTGCTAACTTCTCTTTGACCAGGAGTCACAAGTCCAGGAGAATCCCCAAATTGCAAACTGGGTCTGTCTCAGGTACTGCCACCCCATCCAGAACTAAGGGTATTAAAGTCCTGGATCTTGAAGCTCCATACACCAAAGCCATTCAGTCTTGTCATAGTTCAGCTGAAATATGTTATACTCCATTCAGGGCCTGTAGCCTCCAGGCACTGCAAGAGGGCAGCACAAGCATCACTTCGATCACCAAAGCTAGAGCTATACAAAGTTGAGTATCACTAGCATACTGATAATATCTCAACCCATGGTGGTGGATGATCTCACCCAGCAGCTTCATGTAGATATTAAAAGAGTGCTGAGCCCTGCAGCATGCCACAAAAGAGAGGCTGTGGGATAGATGTTTCATTCCCTATCAACACCAATTGGGACTGGCCTTGGAGAAAGTATCCAAACCAGCACAAGGCTGTGCTGCCCAGCCACAAACTCCAGAGCCTGCTCAAAACTATATCAAGGTTGATGGTATTGAAGAGAGGTCAAGAAAAACAAGGATGGTTTCATTACCCCATCCTGTTCTCATCAAAGATCATCAGCAAGTGCACCCAATGGTGTTTCTTTCCCATAATAGGGTCTGAATCCTGACTAGAAGAGGTCTAGATAATCCATTTCATCCAGGACCTCTGAAGCAACCATCTTTCCTACCACTTTCGCTAAAAAGGGAAGATAGGAATCTGGATGGAAATTGCCCAGGCAGGGTAGATCAAGCAATTTTTTTTAAAGAAGGGGGTGAACCAGGGCATCCTTAAAAGGCCCCAGGAACATCCTGTCCTGCAGTGAGGAATTTTATCACTGCCTGAATTCACCTGACAGCCACCGTCCTGGGAGCTTTCAACAGCCAGGAGGGACAAGGATCTAATTGACAGGTAGTTGCACTGATAGTGTTGAGGACCCTGCCTACTTTCTCAGTTCCAAACAGATTGAACTGTTCTAGATAATTGAGCAAAGTCTTTCTCTGAGTATCACACATGTTCCTGCACCACACATGGGTTCCAAATTTTCACCCATTTTGGAATGATTATTCAATAAAAATGGATTTTTCCTCCAGACAGATTTTTTTTTTTAAAAATGTGTTAAATCAAATGTTTGTCAGTAGAATTAACACGACAGCATTAAAATATTTGCCTTATGCCCACATAGACCTACATTTCTATTTGAATATAGAGCTTATTGTACTGAATTTTTTTGAAGAAATAGATGAACTTTAAAATTACTCTAGGAGAATCTATCCGTTTGACAAAGAAAAGAATTGTAAACTGGAAGATGAATATTGCATTTTATCTTAAAATACAGCAATTTTATTCTTCTGCACACAACAGTATATCATTAAAATCATTTTGTTTTATTAAACCTTTCTCTCTTTCTCCTTTCTCCCTACCCCCTTTTGAAAGGCCATTTGTTTTTCATCTGAAATCTTACTTAAATAAAATAGCATCTGCGGAGGAGGAGACATAGCTCAAATAATAGTGCCACTATGCTAGTAAATTTCAGAGAACATAACTGTATGCATAAAGCCTAATCACATTTGTTTGCATTTGAGGGAGAACATCTTTAGAAGTAGGATATTTTCTTATGAATCTATTATTAATAATACAAGATGGCCATAATATATTATGGCCATCAAGCATAAGCAAGCAAACTGAAGTATGTTTCTCTGGGGGAATAGAGCATGAAGTGAATGATATTTCAGCTAGCCAGGATATGAAAGGGAATCAGTCTAATCTAGAACACTGCAGAGCAAATAAAATCTTATGGGTAATGCCTTGATGAAGGTAAGGAGTTCTACTTAATATACATATAGTCCTCTTTGTTCATAATCAAAATAGACTGTGTTGCTTTTATGCTCTCATGAACAAATCCAAGTTTAATATCACAATACAGAAATGATATTGACTGCTAATTAACCTAACAATATAACCTAAGTAACAGCTAAGTTTTTGGAGCTGCTCTGTCTGATTTCTTTTATGAAGGTCGCTAAATAGGATGCCATGCAGGAACAATTTCAATATTCTGTAGAAAATGAAATTCAGCAGAATGTCTTTGCTTTCAGAGCTTGATGAAGTTAAAGGGAGAGAAAAGTTTGTATGGGGACTCAGAGTGTTACAATTCAGGCTTGATGATAGAATATTTTTTTAAATCATATTTGTGAAAATTCCATTCTCATTACTCTTAATTGCTGCACTATTTTTAAAGTGCTCACAGATCATTGTCTGCTCTAGATTCTTTCTAATACTTATGTCAGGCTGGTCTATAGTTTCCGAGTTCCTTGATTTCCTCCTCTCTGAAAACAGAGGTGTTTGCTCTTCTACAGCAATCTAGAACAGGATTTCGTTAAATTAATGCATATTTGTCCAGATCATAAGCCATTTCTTTTGGAGTCTGGGTTGCAATTCTTTTAGCCTTAGAGATTTAAATTTATTCAAAGTGTGACCTATTATTTCATCATTGTTCTCAAGCTTCAATCTTATCTGTTCTTCTCATTTCCTGGTAGAAGACATAGGGTTTTTTTATTGGGAAACCAAAATAGGAGTTGATAAGCTCTGATTTTTCTTTGTTATTTGTTAGCATTTTGTCACATTGATTAAACTGTTGATATATTGATTCTTGATTCTTCCTTTACATTTGATTATTCCAGAAGAACCTTTTTATTGTTCTGAACATCCTTCACAAAGTTAAAGTTACTCTGAGCATTACAATCCTTTCACAATCTCTAGTTTCAAAGCCCTTCATTTTTCACCAGTAATATGTATTTTTTATTAAACTTCATAACAATTTTTGTGGAGTTACATTTGGCCTTCTCCCCGACCCATCGGTATACTTCTTTCGTCTTGATGTTTTAGTAATTGCACAAAACTTTAGTTCTTTTTTAGGAACTGCCACTCATCTTCAGCTCATTTTTCCCATTAGCTATACTGCCATGGAATGATGCATATCATCGAGTAGAGTTTATTAAGATCAAGTCTCTTGAAATCAAAGAATTTCAAGGTGTGCATTTGACTGCATTCATCTTTAGTTTAGTCGAACTATATAAGGTGAGAGATGTGGTATTCAGGCCATTGTGTAAACAATGAACATGTGCCTTCTTACCTAAGAACTGGAGAAAGAAGTTGCCAGGTAGCTACTCAAGTCATGGACATTAATTATCGCTCTGAATAGAAAATACTGTCTCTGATATCATTGTCATTTTCACCCAATTGGTCCTTCCAATTCTTCAGTTAGGTTTTTGCTACTGATTGATACCAGGTCAAGAATTTCAGTTCTCTGTTCAAATTTTTAACCAGATTTGTGACCCTTTTATATCATATACATTTCATCACTTTGGAAAATCTATGCTGCTATTTTTATGATAGGTACCATATTTATACAAAGGCAAAATTATGCCCACTTGCTGATAGGGGGGTGGGGTGGGGGTCACATCTATCCATAAATTATAGGCTATTCAGGGTCAATAAAACTCTTCCTTGTCCATAAATATAGTATTTGTCAATTCTGTTATAAAAATTCTTTAGATCGTTTATGTAAATCATGTCACAAAAATGAAATTACTCTTCAATACTGATTTCCAAGGGTTAGGTGCTGTGCAAGCATCTGGAGTTAGAGACCATTAAAAAAGTATTTAGGCTATCTCATTAACAAATTGTGATTTTGCAATATCTGCAGATTTACTTATTTATTAAAGAGATAATAGGAAATAACCCATTTCTTTCCAAAGTCATAAATAATATGACAGGAGGATATTAAGTTCACTGAGATGTGACAGAAAAGCTAAAAATTTATAGAGTTTAGTATTTTATGATGCCTGTTCTATTTTAACAGCTACAAACAAATATGTTTTCACCTACTCCCATTCCTCAAGAGACAAACTACAGGGAGGCAAAGGCCATCAATAATTAATAATCATGATGACTTCATATTTTTCCAGTATCATAGGTGTAATAATAATTGTTGCAGTAATATGGACATATTAGTGCTATTGAGCTTATGTCTTACTTTTTAGTTGCAAAGAACATTTGAAGTACCATTCTGAAACAGAATGATAGATCAACTAGTTTAGTTTGATAGGTACTTCCTTTGTCTTTATGTTGTTTAGTTAAGGTAAGCAGAGGAGACCAATCTCCAGGGAATCTTTTAATTGGCCTAGATTACTTCTGATACCATGCAGAAAATTTTGGTGATTCAATTTGCTGTCAGAATTCAACTTAACATTATTTTAATTTTTTCTTAGCAATCATAAATTACCTGGAGATTTTTTCAGGATTTAAAAAAAAAGGTTCTCTTCAGTTTATTTCATTGTATTGCCCACTTTTGTCCACTGATTGAATGTATTATAGGGAAACCAAATGCAATTAATTGTTCACCACTTACAGTAGGGGTGTCAAACTTGATTTCATTGAGGACGACATCACAATTGTTTTTGACCTTGGGGGGCCAGGATGGGCATGGCCAGCTCGACATCACTCAAATTGTGGCCGGAGCACTCGGGCAGCGAAAATGGTTTCCCAAGCTCCCTTTTCAGCTGCAACAGCCTCCTGCAACCCCTTGCCAGCAAAAACAGAGCTTGGGAGGGCTGCATGCAGCCCTTTCTGAGTTCCATTTTCACTGGCAGAGGCACTGGCAGAGGCACTGCGGGCCAGTCCTTTGCTATTTCCAGGGGTGCCCCCTGGGCCAGATCTAAGCACCCTGTGGGCCAGATCTGGCCCCCGGGCCTTGAGTTTGACACCCCTGACCTACAGGATATGCACCCTTATTTTATAGCATAAGTGGATGTAATGAGGGCCGTTACTCATAGACATCACCTATGCCTTTGTGAATATACTCACAACTCTCTAATTTCCTTCCCTCACTCCCTCCTGGTGAGACTTTCTTCGTACTTTCTGTCGGTTCAAGTGAAAACAAATTTCTGGTAATTATACTTCAGATCACTATGGCAGCAAGAGACCAAATACCTTTTGCAAGATTGCTTGGTTGTGACAGAGCTTTCTTTTTGTCCAGCTGCTGAAGGTTGCTGTTTCTTAGCTGCCTTTAGCTGTACAGAAAGAGCAGTCTGTTCCCTGATGATTAATGAAAAATGACTGGATCTTCCAGGAACTCAGTGGGCTACAGAATCATTTCCCCTAAACTGCAATCTTAGTCTAGAAAGTAAAAGGGTGGCATCTTCTTCTCTGATCTTCATTGAGTTTTTCCCATTGAGAACATTAAGAGCACTCTGTGTTTTGGCCATCCACTGAAGTTAATCAGTCTTTTCTTTTTTCTTCAGATTGTAGGCTTTGAGTAAGTATGACCTAAAATCAGAGACAATCTGGGGTGTGCTAGGGATTCTGATGTGGGAATATGTGGCTGTAGACAAAAATAGATTTATGAATGAAACACTACGTTCTGTTATGTTGTTCCTTTTTAGTGAAGTGTGTTTTTGTAGCATTTTACTTGTTTGGGTTGCTAATCTTTAGTGAATTTCCAATATTATTGGGTATAGAGAAGTATAGAGAAGTATAGAAGGTGAGAAAGAATTTGAATGTTTGTTCAATAGTAGACTGATATCAGAGGGAGAAAATTTCAGACTTTCAATATTCTATCATTATAGCTTACAGTGTCTCAAATAAAGTAGAGTTCTATTACTTCTTGTGTTTGTTGTGTGGCCTGGCCTACTTCAAAGGGCTGAGATAGAGAAACTGACAGATAGATGTTAATGACTCCTATAAGTTAACATCATGCCTTGGATCAGACATAGCATTAAGTCATAATTAGTTTGAGCAAATCCTGGCTTACAGCTTGTTCATAGATGAACAGCAATAAATCCCAATTCAGAAGTAAAAATAAACCATGGAGGGAGGTTTCCTTGTTGTCAGCAGAAGCCAAACATGTGCAAAAACTATGTATTTTATTTTGTGCAACTGAAAATTATCACTTACTATTTTATTGGTTAAAGGTACTGAAGCAGTGGCTAAATTTCACAAACAGTGTCCTTCCAGAAGGTAGAAATTTGAGGTCTGTTGATATGAAATCATTATTAAATATGAACATGTTTATTATCAAATAAACATAAGGGCACATTTTTTCCTTTGCGATACTAAGTTCAACTGTAAGTACAGCAATTATAAACCCATTTATAATGTTTATAATGCAGTATAAGTAGTATTTGACTCATGAACGTAATGGAGTCTGCTTGTTATGGTCAGAAGGTCATAAAGTGAAGCACCCACATGGTCACCTCACTTACAACCCCCCCCCCGCCATCTCTGCTCTTCCCAACATCAATTCTTTTACTCTTTTCTCCATCGTTCTTCCAACATTCTACTACATATGAGGATTTTGAGCTTTGACTTTAGACAAAGCAAAGCTGAAGCAATTTAATACTGGATGAGCTCCCTTGCTTCCCTGCATGTCAATATACTATATATTTCCCAAGGCCTGCTGCTATACTTCATGTTCTCCCAACTTGTGTCATTCTTTGCTGCGTTACAGCTCTTCGTGTAATACCTACTTCATCTTCTGCCTTCCCCAATGAGACTCTGGAACAATTGCTCCATTTGCATTAAACCTCTCGGACTCTTTATCTAGACTCTGGGTTGCGGCAAGGCAGCCTAGCTGGTTGTTGTCACTACCATGTTGCGGCCGCTGCCTGCTCGGCCTCTGCAACCTCATCCTCCAGTTCCGGCTGCACATTGGAACAAGTCTCTCACCCGCCGCTACACCTCTGATGGCCCCAGCGAATGCGAAGGGCAGGAAATTCCTATCCCCAAAAGACAGCTGGGATCCTTTCCCTGCTCTGCCCTGCTCAAGCCTAACCTTGGAGCTGCCTTCTGCCAGAGTCAGGATGCCATTTGAGACTCATCCTCCAATCCCGCCTTCCATCCCTTGGTCCATTGAGGCTCTATCCACAGAGTAACTGGACATGTTCCGAGCTTCCTGGTGCTTGAAGTTGCTCTGGCGTCTTCTGAACCCATCAGCCGCTCTGCCTCTGAAGGAGCTGTTTAAGGGAGGGGTTGAGGAGCTAGAGGCTAAATCCCCCCAGAAGGTTCGCCTCTGAGCAGCACTTATAGGTGTCATCCTCCTTGGGCTGGCCAGGCCAGAAAATCAACTTCCCAGAAGTCTAAAATCTACTTTTATTGAAATTGGCTGCAATAATCAATTTTTTTAAAATCTGATTGTGCTGAACTTCCTTCTTATTCTCCTGTGAATCAGGGAGGCAGCTGCCTGAGCCACTTCCAAATTTTCTCTTGTAGTTCTGGGCTTGAAAAATCCTTCAGCTCCTTTTGCCTAAGAAGAGGGTTTTCCACTGTCAAACAAGCCGGCCATGCCCACCCTGCCCATCTCACTCTTTGAAGGCAACCATAATGCTGATGCAACCCTCAATGAAATTCAGTTTGACATCCCTCACTTATATCCTTCCATCAGTACATTCTAGTCATGAGTTTCATCCCACCAAGTTTCAGTAATAATAACTATATCTTATCTGTACTAATGTCTTCATGTACTAATATCTGTACTTCATGTACTAATACTTCCAGTTCACCATGTTTGTTCCCTAAACTTTGAGCATTAGTGTATACGCATTTGAGTCCTATATGTGTCTTGGGTATGTTTCTTATACTGTATCTCCTACTTTATAACTGGGATTTTTTCATCCTTTCCATTACTTTCTACTACATTATGTTTTTCTTTTTTTAATTTCTTTACTCTCTACCATTGATCTTCCATTTTAGATGCAGATATTTTAATTTTTTAAATTTTTTAAAAAGATTCTGAGTGCTTCTTGATTTAATAATTTATTAATTATACATTTACTAGAATAATAGATTGGGAAAATTAATTGGTGTTTTATATGATTAATAATTTATACAAGAAAAGAAACACAATTGAACAATGGAATTTCTGATTAAGTGTACATACCCTGTTTTCCCCAAAATAAAACAGCCCCTGCTAATAAGCCCAAACGGGCTTTTGAATGCATGGCAATAAGGCCAAGTGCTTATTTTAGGGTTCAAAAAAAAAAAATAAGACAGGGTCTTATTTTCGGGGAAACATGGACTGAGTTTTAAATTGAGGACATCATTTTGAAAATGAGAGAAGTAGGGAATTTCCCCATTAAAGCATAAATAAACTCCTAATCATTTACAGAATAGCATTTGAGGCTGCTTCCCTAATGTTTGTGATTTTCAACCCAGCTTCTGTATATACAGGTAATCTTCGATTTAAAACAGTTTATTTAGTGATCATTCAATGTTACAATAGCACTAAAAAAGTGACATGCCCATTTTTCACACTTACAATTGTTGCAGCATCCCTGCGGTCACCTAATCAAAATTTGAATGCTTGGCAACTAATGTTTATGATGGTTGCATTGTCCCAGGGTCATACAACAGCAACAGAAACTTTGGGCTCAATTGTGGTCATAAATTGAGGACTACCTGTATGTATGTATATATACATGCATGCATGCATGCACAGAGAGAGGGGGTGAGGAGAGAATATGAATATATATGTGTGTGTGTGTCTGTATGCTATATATGTGTGTGTGTGTACAAGGATACACTATATAGCATATATACTATATAGCATATAAAGCCATATAAAAATTGTAGGGCTGAATATCAAAATTCAAAGACCTAAATACATGCAAACACACATAATATATAAACATAAATACTATAGGTGAAAGTACAAACTAAATATAATTATAATTCATTATGATGAATTATATTTATAACTCAGTGGTGCTATTCAATGAAAAAAATAGAAAGGACTTTAAAAATATTTTGTTGTTTAGATCAAAGCATAGCAATTTTTACCTGTAATGAATTATTTTAGCTTGGAATGGTGATTTCTGTATGTGCATAATAAAGGCTACTAAAATGAACCAAGAAACTCAGAAGAAAGCTGAATAAAATTCTTCATTGAATCAGAGTTAATATAAGAAGAGAGCAATGCATTCCCTAGCTATTATTAGATCTGGCAGTTATATTATCGTTAATAATTTGCTTTCTAAGACAGATGTCAGCCAGATGTTATATTTTGGTTGGCTGAATGAATTAACACCAACCAAGTCAGAATCTGTATCAAACAGTGCTTTTTCTTTGCCCATTGTGTGGGTCTTCGACTCAAAAAGCCAAGATGAAAAGTCACACTATAGCCTCCAGGAGAAAGAAAAACATATATTACTTAGAAGTCATTGCCTATTTTGTCATCCAGTCTTTTGATCAAAGTGACTTTATAAGGGGTTTAAGTGTTTAAATGTATGGATCAGCTATCTTCCAAAATACAGTAGGAAACATCCTATCAAGAAGAATGAGACTTCTTCCAAAGTGAGAATCCAGTACGGTATTGCTGTATTATGTGTCATCAAGTCATTGTCAGCATAGAGACTGGTGACAACATAGATTTTTTACATGACAATCTGTCCTTAACCTGATAACTCAAATCTTCCAGCCATGCACTATTGCTACTATAACCAATTCTATCTGTCTTGTTGCTGGTTGTTCCTTCTATTTCCTTCCACTTTCCCAGCATTAGAGACTTCTCTAGAAAGCAAAGTATTGCATAATGTGTTTGAAGTAGGATAATTTGAGTCTGGTGATTTGTACCTCTAATGAGAACTCTGGGTTGATTTGTTCAATGATCCATTTGTTTATTTTCTAGGCTATCCATAGTATTCTCAAGAGTTTTCTCCTACACCAAAGTTTAAAAGCATCAATACTTTTGTATGTTATTTCAAATAACTGCAGTTATACAAGCTAAAATTGGAAGGAACAGTAAGCAAAAGTGAGACTGCAACAAATGATCATTGATTGCTTTTTCTTCTTCCCTTCATAACATACAACATAGATTAATTAGTTCCTGTGCCCATTTTTATCAGTGCAGCCATAATGTAATGGAACAGGAGTAGGGAAATTGACAATGTTGTGGCATCAAGATATGAGACAACTTATAAGATCAAAGAGGTACTGCCATTTTAAATTTTAATTTATAATGGCAGCAGGTTGGTGATTGCCATGCTTATCAGCAATGCATTTTAACCATATTATTTGAAAAGATTTAGAAAAGACTTTTTCCTTTCTTGTAAAAAGAAAAGGAACTTGAAAACAGTACAGTACAGAAATTCTTGTTTAATGGACACATATTGGAGTAAATTTTTGCAGGTATAACAATGATGAAAAGTAACCTCAATCAATCCTTTCATTTACAACCTTTGCAGGTCTGTAAAGCAAAGGAAAGCAGAAGTCATAGTTTCATTTAATTGCTTTGCTTAACAACCAAATTGCCAGGCCCAATCGTGATTGATAAACAAAGAAAGTTTAGTGGGGAGAAAAAATTCACCTTCTTGCTTACTGTGGATTTTATTTATTATTATTTATTAAAATTTTATGCTGTCCATCTCCCTTACAAGGTGACTCTGAGCAGCTTTTCTTTTTCATGAAAGAAGACAGAAGGCCCAAAACAAGGCAGTTTGAAATCCTCTCTGCGCAAAAGAATGCATTATTTCAGGGAAACAAAGGACTGGCTTTCAAGAGGAAAAACAGAATTAAGACTTTCACTTTAAACGTATTTCCAGCCACAAACGTAATGCCCGATCTTATAACTTGATGATGGTAATGTGGTCACACTGAATTTTCAAATGTAGTCACATTACATTTTAATATGCATAGAATTGAATGTAACACACATTCAAACAGACAAAAGATGCCAAAACATTTGGTGTACCAGAACTTGGACAACTTGGAATTTGATTCACACAGAATGTAAAAATTATCATGTAAGGAAGGCAATACAAATTTAGATGACAATTTGTATGGGTAATTGTGATTCTTTTTTTTTTTACAGAGAATAGAATAAGATGTGATTATATTAATATGGGCAGCAAAACAGGAAAATAAACCAGATACCCAGTGCAAGATTTCTTGATGGATTTACACAAATATATACAACAATTGTACAGTTTTTAATCCCATTGATGTCACTGACAATATGTAGCAGAGGCAACATTTATTTCTGTGCCTGATCTACTGGGAAAAAAGTTATTATAGAGCTTCAGGATTTTTGCAGATAGCAGCATCCTTTGCTATGGAAATTGATTTCAAGGAAATAGACATTTTGATTGCTGCACATATACTCACCAGAGAATGAACAAATCTAATGTTTTTCATTCTTTCTTGCAACTGCTACTACCTTTGTATCTAGGAATATATAATCATGTATTTAGAATAGATTGATGTCTTTCACACATATGCACACATACATAATCATACAGAAAAGTCATACCTTAGGAAAAATATTTTCTCTAACTAGGAGTCTATATGTAGTTGATTGATATGGAATGGATAGATGTAGATTTATTATGAATAAATTATGAATAAAAAATCCAAAATGCAGACATAAATTGGTGTCAGCAAAGTTGTTTGTGGATGCTTAAGTAGGAATAAATTAGGAATCAATCAGATTTGAAGGTTGGGCTCCAGTGAATTGTTTGAATGGAAGACCTAAGGATAAATTGGGAAAATTGTGGAACATTCTGAATAAAACATTTTTATAGAGGTGAAAAAGTATTCTTGTTGCTTTTAGTGACATAAATGGGTTACTGTTAGGGACATAAATGGGAACTTGAAAAGTAACTGAGCTATTCAAATGACTCATCTGGTTATTCAAAGACTCAAGAATGTGTACTGTTCAGTGAATAACTGCCTTTAAAATATCTGTTTGCAGAAGTGTGAAGCATTTAGACCAGAGGATGAAAGCACTTTGGATATGGAATGGATGTACTTACTATATCTATCAGAGGCTTTTAAAGAAGCCATGTCTTTCCAGGTCTTGTTTAGTAACCACATGGACCCAAGAATATAAGTGTCCTTATTAGGAGGATGAGGATAAAATAAGGAGAACAATCCACAAAAATGGTGAAAAGCTAGAGGAAATAGATGAATTTGCATAGCCTTGATAAAATGATTATTACAGACAGGAAATTGGAGAAATATTTGATGTAGTCCCCTTATCAAACCTCACCAAAACAAAACAAAACAAACCGTTCCTTTGCAGAGATGTCAAACTGGCGGTCCGGGGGCCGGATGTGTCACGCAGGCCATTCCCACCCTGCAAAGGGAAAAATGTCACGATACGTCACGTGACCGCAATGTGATGCCATGAGTTTCACACCTGTGCTTTATCAGAATTCTTTGTTGATTTGGCATATTGTATAGATTTCCGCAAGCTAGCAAGCATGCACATCATATCTGGTGTTGATCAGCTTCTGGGTCAAGTTGATGATTATCTTTAAAGTCCTATAGTTCAGTACTGAGATACACTGGAAAAATCCTTACCATAATTGGATTGGACTATCTACTCTGGTCTTCTTGTAGGTCTCCTGCCTCATAAGGTATGTGGGGCATGGAGCAGGTGGGGCATGGAGCTATTTTTCTCAGTAGTTTTCTCCATTTTGTGGAATAGCCTTTCCACAGTGAATTCAATGAAACATATCTAACATTTCACCCTAATTTTCCCATCCAGATCTGTAGCACACTGAATCTTCATCCCAGTGTAATATTCTATTAACAACTGTGATGGAGCTCCTATACTTTTCTGTTTTTAGCATTTTTAAAAATAAAATAACTCTAGGTGGTTGTGTGCTGTGTTAGAAAATTGGTGGTGATTATCCATCCTTTTATTTGATCAATTTCTAACCGTTTTCCTATAATCAGGGTTATAAATGATAGCAACAAATATATAAAATTATATGTCAGAGAAAACACAAAGAATTTATATCATAGTATAAAACTTTGAAGGCATTCCATTGCTTTACTTCCAAAGAGTATTCCATTATCTTTAACAGTTTCCTGTGTCACAAAAATGCAAAAAGTGATAGGAGGATTAGAAGATTGCAGTGTCTGGGCACACTAAAAATCTGTGATGGAGGAGGGGGTATATCCTGTACTCCATACAGCTGTCAATCTGGCTGAGTCAAAGCACTAAATTCAGATTCCTCCAAAAGCCATTACCCTAAGGAATATTGACCATCAAATTAACTACAAGTTAAACTCACTCTAAACAAAATTTGAGACTAAAGTAAAGGGATTGTCGAGGGTTCTGAACAAAATCCCCATTAAAGTCAGCTCAAATTGGGAGCTTTGCCTCCGGCCTTCCATTCATTATTTATATAAATAAATATAAATGGAGTGTAGACATTTCTATCCAGTTACTTTGTCTAGTGGTTAAGGCATCAGACTAAAAAAAACAGGAGACTGTGAGTTCTAGTCCCACCTTAAGCATGTAAGTCAGCTGGGTGACCTTGAGCCAGTCACTCTGTCTTAGCCGAACCAACCTTACACAGTTGTTGTTGTGAGAAAATAGGAGGAGGAAGGTGTGTGGCATATATTTGCTGCCTTGACTTATTTTCAAAAAAAGAATAAAGATGGATACAAATAAATAAATCAAACAAACACTAGTTGTTAACACAGGATACAGATGGGCCAACTCAGCACGGGAAACTTACCATGGCCAACTCACTTCAGGACAATTCAATAATTTAGTTTAATTATTTAAAAATATATATTTTAATGTTTGCCATTTGCATTCTATGTTGCCCCTCTTTTCGTATCCTTTCTTTAATTAGTCTGTTCCACCAGTTCTTCAATATTAGTTAACTCTTGTCCTGTGACGAGTTGTCCTGTGGTGAGGTGGCCAAGGTGAGTTGTCCTAGACTCCACAGCAGAGGTGGGTTTCAGCAGGTTCTGACCAGTTCTGGAGAAACGGTAGCAGAAATTTTGAGTAGTTCAGAGAACCGGTAGTAAAAATTCTGACTGCTCCTGCCCCCATCTATTCTCTGCCTCTCAATTCCCAGCTGATCAGGAGGAAATGGGGATTTTGCAGTAACCTTCCCTTGGAGTGGAGTGGGAATGGAGATTTTACAGTATCCTTCCCCTGGAGTGAGGTGGGAATGGAGATTTTACAGTATCCTTCCCCTTCCACGCCCACCCAGCCATGCCCACCCAGCCATGCCACACCCACCAAGCCACACCCACAGAACCGATAGTAAACATTTTTGAAACCCACCACTGCCCCACAGGATATATTTGTATCTCTACTACACTCAAAACTAGGAACTAATAATATTATCACTAGGAAAATGTTTCATTAAGCTTTAAAATTTCGGTTAAAATGTATTTATGATTTCTTTCATTCACAAATGAAAGAAATTTTCATTTTTTCTGTCTCACTTTATGCCTTTGTCAGAAATCCCCCTCCCACATCAGTGTTTAATAGGATTCTTGTGTTAGGTGTCACTTTTGAAAATAGATATTTATGCAATTATTCTTGTGTTGTAGCCCTGGACATAGCACTGAAATGTGAACTTTGCAGATATTCTATATCAGCGGTCCCCAACCTTTCTGGCTCCATGGACTAGCAGTAAAAATTTGTAAAACATTTCACTGGATTACTTATGCAATGCTATTCCAAATGTTAGTATGTAATTATATTTCACGTTGGCACACAGTTAATTTATGGTGTAAATTTCCATTTCTCTAGCCACCTAACTCAACCAAGTGTCTCTCAGTGGCTTACAATTCTAAAATTATAAGACAAAAAAATGAAAAAAAGATTAAAACAATAAAAACATACACAAAATAAGTAAGTACAGCATCCATGATGATTAATCAACTAATAGTAAAACCAGGAACTGGGGCCTTTAACGCATTCTGAGGCCCAAGCCTGGGAACATAGCCAAATTTTTAAACCCTTGTGAAAGGATTGGGGCCATTCTAATCTCTGGAGGGAGAATATTCTACAAAGCAGGGGCTACAGCAGAAAAGGCCATCTTCTAGTTCCATCCAGTTGACATTCTTTGGCTGATGGGATCTGCAGCATACCCATTCTTTATATTAACATATAACATATAAGAAATATGTATGTTAATATAAAAACATTAAGTACCTTAGTAAATACAGTGATGCTATTAACAGTTTAGCAACCAAAGGGTCAAACATATTCAGCTGTTAGTTGTATTTATAAATGGATGATGATGATAATTTAGTCCTTACATGTAGGAAATGAATTTATATATAAGGTGCATAGGCATAAAAAGGTGTTTTTATGTCTATGCTGCTGAATAGCACCAAGCAATGAATCTGTAGCAAACCTTTCTTTAGAACTATCTGTGATCTGTTATGATACAATCACCAGAGAAAATGTTTCAAAGGGCTTAAGCCAAACAATAATATCTTTTTATTTTTGGGAAAAATATATCATAGATGTGACTTTCCAATTACTGAAAGGAAATTCAGTCTATTTATTTCTGGCTTTTTGTTAGATGATGTCTTGTTCAAATGAACCTTTATCTGAACGTATGAATGTAATTGAATTTGTTAAAATATATAGCAATGGACAAGGGATTCATATATCTAAATGTTTAAATTGTCTTAAAATGTTCTGTCAATTGCTCTAATATCTATGTGATTTTACATTATTCATTAGGAAAATTTGTACAGATTTTGCTGTAGATACTATATATACTGAAAAGATTATTACAGCTGTGAAAAATCTTTGAAGGGGCACTTTGTTTTGACAGCAGTCAGGTGGAAATACACTGCTCAAAAAAATAAGGGGAACACAAGCAGAAGACATCCGATATCTGAATGAATGAAATAGCCTTATTAAATACTTTGTTCATTACATACAGTAGTTTTGTGTTCCCTTTAGTTGTTTGACCAGTGTATAAACTACTGTATGTAACGAACGAAGTATTTAATAAGGCTATTTCATTCATTCAGATCTCGAATGTCTTCTGCTTGTGTTTCCTTTATTTTTTTGAGCAGTATATTTTCTGTGTATGTTGATTCTTATTCAAGTAATTTAGGAGGGAGTGTTGAACTAGCCATATCAAACCATCAGGGGGTTCACATTATCTCAATTCTCCAAGCAACAGATTCAGAGATATGCTTCCTAACATATTCTCTGAATTATTTGATGATAACTACTCAGCAATTATTGATCTGGACATTGTTTCATGATTAGAATACTTGTTAGAAAATTTAATTTGACAATATTATTTAGACATAAACTAATGTGGGTATGAAGTATTAAGTTCACCTAATGTTGTGACTATTATTTAGACTATGCTAGCTGGGAAATTCTGGGAGTTGAAGTCCACAAGTCTTAAAGTTGCCAAGGTTGGACACCCGTAATCTAGCCATTAAAACAGTATCCATTAAAATGTCTTTATTTATATATCTACCATCTATATGTACTCATCTTACATAAATGACTCTGGGAGGCTTACAATATTAAAGTGCCGAAGGCCAAAGGATATCCCTATTCACCATCAATAGTAGCAGAGCTCATCTATCCCTGGGACTAAAATACAATGCCGTGCAATCAAATTTAATATTAATTTCATTATTTTTAAGGAAATTCATTCATTATTATTAATAATTTGTGTGATAGAAAGAAAGATGTATAAAGATATCTTTATATAAAGATATAAAACAAGGGAATAAGATGTAATGTAACAATGAAATCTGGAAAACCTAGAAATCTATTGACCAGGTAAAAGGAACAGGCTTCATTCCCAACATGAAAATATAAATGCTAAACAGTATGGTAAGAAACTTATTTTATTTTATTTATTTTATTTTATTTTATTTTATTTTATTTTATTTTATTTTATTTTATTTTATTTTATTTTA
>JANHZT010004834.1:93650-108933 GCA_032468215.1 Stegonotus admiraltiensis
AAATGACTCTGGTGGGTTAAAGTTTTAAAAGTTAAAGTTAAAACAAAGTTAAAGGAATACCAATACATAATGCAACAACTATCAAAGGAAGCAAACTATCCTTATGCATCCTCTTCTAAATTAAAAAGACCCTCCAAACCCAAGACCTGGAGGGGAATTAAAAAAAAAAAACACCACTTGACAGCAGCAATATTAATCTCCAGGGAAATGGTCATCCTGTGTGAGAGTGATAGTTGGCGGCTGGCTGGCTGGGTGTGGGTGGAATAAAGGAGCAGCTAAATGGAATTGCTTAATGAATGGGGCCAAAAGAGTGTCATTATGCTGGAATATAAGGGAATTACACAATTTCCTCCTTAGATCACTAGTTCCACAACCTTGCTTATTTTTAATGAATCATGGTCTAAAAGCTATCCTACTCCACTGTAAGATAATTAAACTTTTTTCTGAAAATTCAGTCCAAATTCTTTGCACCCAACCTCAGTGAAATTTGACATGCTTTGTTATCTTGTCATGTCCTATTATCCTGCAGATTTGATTCTATTACACTGAAAACCAGGAAACTACAATTCCTTATGTTTTTTCTCCACAAATTAATTAGTGGCACATCAAAGCTTCATTTTAATAAAACTTTTCAGTTGCATTAGATCAAATCAGTCCCAGAACAAATTATAGTGGATTAGGCCCTTCTGATGCTATAGTTTGAGTCATCAGGGTAAAACAGCTAAACTAATTGATCTTTAATTATTAATACATTTAATAACAAAGTTGATTTATTAAAATATTAATAACTGATTATATATAAAGGGGTTTCCAAAGTAGTGGCTTAGCTAACATATCAAGCACTTTTTCACAAAACTATCAAATGGGTAACACTTTCTTTCAGTTACTCAGTTTCTTTCTATTTCTATTTCTATTTCTATTTCTATTTCTATTTGCCTTCACCTGTTCAGTTCCTAGAGAAAAGATGGATTGTTAAATAAGCAAGTCAATAAATAAAGAGTAACTGAAAGTTACTGATAAAACAAAGGCATAAAATGGTAAACCAAAATAGGCCAAGAAACTATAAAATCGAATCTTGAGGATCAAGTACCAGGTATAACACCAAGTTTTATACCAAAATTACAATAAATGCCAACCACATTCCACCTTCTAGAAATAGGACATGCCATAATTAGGGCACTAAATTGAAAGAAAGCAGTTATGGGATGCAAATTGGAAGATTTTACTATTTGACAGGGGAGTAAATGCTTCCTCAAATGTTCTGATGCCAAACCATTTGGGATAATAAGCATAATCACAAAGACTTTGAACTTTTCCAGGAAGAATATATTGGCAACTAATATTCCCAGTCATGCTATTTTGTTCTGGCTGCAGTATTTAAATTACCTTCAAAGGCAACCACTCAGAATATTATTTATTTTATTTATTTATTTGCACATTCACATCACTTTTCAATAAAAATACAAGACATAAAAATACAAAATCTAAAATCTAAAATATGATAAACAGGTGATTTACCTGTAATCTCTAGATTACAGATACATTTTTTGTTACATTTGCTACAGCCTGAAAATCAGCAAAGTCTTCACATAGGCTATATTTTGGCACTCTGACTATATGTTGGACAGTTTGTTTTTCAATTCCATGGTCATTATTCAGTGATGGCATTTTTGACACTGGAGTAATGTGAACCAAACCAGTTTGAAAGGACATACTATTGATTAGCATTTTGAAGCTATATACTGTATTTGAAACTTGATGGGACAGGTTGTTTCTCTAGTTCTTAAACTTGAACACTTTTAGAACCTTTGTTTCATTGAAATTCAGTTTCGGTCTTTTGATCTTCATCTAGCCAATAACAAACTCCAGACACCATAGAAACTCTTCCTTGCAGCCATGTCAAGTAAGCAGAGTGGAGAAGGAAATTCAAAAGTTCTAGGTTTATTCACAATGTTAAATCATGATTCACCGTGACTTCTGAATGCAATTATTATGTAGCAAGCTTCATTAAATAAATAGACCGGAGCTAAGAAGAAACAATAAATGCAACAAAGAATAATGCCATAAGAAGCAATAATATAGTACATGAATACAACAGAGCAGTGTCTCCAAATGACCAAATTACCCTCTGTCCTATGAAACAGCCTTTCCATCAACAAAAGCCTTCCTTGTGCTAATAGACACCAACTTAGCTGTTAACAGAGTTACTCTTGGAATGTTATCTTCTTACAAACTGAGTGGATTTCACACTGGCAATGTAGTCAATATGGGTGTAATCATAGAGCATGCAGAGCTTTTAATGGGTAATTTGATTTACCCCATTGAAAAAGATTAATGAATCAAATTGGACACTGCTTTCAAGCAACAAATTGAATTGGTAGCACTGAAATGCACTAGGAAAAAAACATTTCAGATATTTGGTGGTATTTTCTGCTGCATCTGAGATTCTTTCAGACAATATGACAATATAACTTAGATTTCAAGTTAGATGACAGAAACTTGAATATAGGTGAATACTGAAGTAGTGTTAAGTGGTGTGATGGGTTTTCTGACATTACATGAAGTGAATTGGTGAGTTACACCAATAAGGCTTCATTACCACTGTTTGTCAGATAATTTAGGAAAACAAGGCTAATATTGCTTTGGGCATCATTCTTTTTTTTTCCAGCTCTTAATTTTTTTCAACATGGTCAGCGATAAGCTTTGACTTTCTTCTCACTTATCCCAATGAAATGTTATACTTACCTTGATCCTGCCAACACATCACTGTGCCTCTTTGTTCTGCTGACTTTCATAACTAATTAACTGACTCAGAATATTCCCAGCAAGCCACAAGTCTCACACAATTAATTCTTGCCTTTCCTGGAAGACCTATGCTTTTTATTCTTCTGAATCCTGGCCTGAAGAGGTCAAGCTTTGCCAATATATACTACCCAGTCTGAGAGCCCACACATAAGTGTAGGTTCTTCTGGGAAGAACAAAGCCATTCAGCTATCTCAAACTTTCTAGCACCTTAAAAAACAAACAAACCCTAACCCAGGGATTAGAAGTCCAAAAGCAATAATAGCATCTGCATTCCAAAAAAACCAACTTGAAAGGTAAAAAAAAACAATTAAGGAACAACATTCTATTTTTAGTTAGAGTAGTTCACTTTCTGCATTGATTCTTCTATTTTATCTATGGATTTTTTGTTATACAATTTGGAGCCTGTAGAGTTGTCTTCTTTTTTACTGTCTCTGACTAAAAGAGATGTAGCAGGTGGACTTAAATCCTGAATGTTCAATGTATATGAAATTAGGAGTAATTAAATTCCAAATTGCAAACTCCAGTCAAACCACCTGTTCTTTAATTCTCGATTCTCCAAATCAAATCACAGATGATAATTATATACCTAGTAATCAGTCTCCTGTGGCATCCAGTTTACAAACTGCAGAACAGAAAGATGCATTCCATAGTATTGATTCCCTGTTGATAAAATGGGCTAATCTTTTGATATGAATCCCAGTGTATTTCCAGTGCAGAATTTGTAAGGGCAGTAAGTTCAGTTTTGTCCAAATAATGGCAATTCAGTAATTAACTATATGAATGCTGATAGAATATGAATAATAAGCTCTTTACGTAAATGCCAAAATACCAGAATAATCCTAAATTCTTTGCTTAATTAATACAATTCAGTATTATATGTAATCTGATAAAAGAAAAAAATAGGATAGCACAAGATAACTGTCTTCAGGAAAATAAGACTACAGCTATTGTAAAGAGGTATACTTTTAGTCACAGGCACAAAGTTCTTAAAAAGTATTATTTTGTTTCCAGTAAAAATGAATACACCGAGGTCACCTTAACACTGTAGAATTTAATAATTTATTATTGCTGCACCATTTTAATACAAAATAACTGAAAAAAAGCAATTTGAATAGCTGAAGCTTTCTGAGAAGCAAAATGTATGGATGAACATGATAAGAAATGATACAATAAAATGCTCATGTGCAGAAAACGCTTAACCTGCTTTATGATTTAATCATCCAGTAACCATCCACATAGAATAAACTTCTTTGATTTAGCGAGGATCTCTAAGGAATTTCCTTTTCCTACAAGGGTATAGCAAAAGATGAAACCCAAGTCAATGAAACAAGATTATTACATCACGTACATACATCAAATGTATTTTCCTCTCACCCAGTTTTGAAAAATAATCACGAGACCCATTTCAGATGCTTTCAAGAAATAGTAACTAGAAAATATCCTTGCCTAATGCAGCTAGAAAGTGGGATGTTGCCAATCAGCTATATGCATGCATGACATATCTCAAGGCTGTTGCTGAACTGGGCCCCAGTAAGATAAAACAGTCTTTTTCCAATAAGCAAATTCTCCAATTTCTGACATAATTTAATAGAATTGAAAGCTGAAGGCTGCATAAAATTTATTTCCAAGGACTCTTGTGTATTTTTCAGTGAGATGAGAGAATGGCAGAAAATGGTGTCAGGTCAAGCAGTTTTCTTTAAATGTAGTTTAATAGTCAGCAATTCCATCTCTCATTTCTGAAAAAGAATTCAGTATAAAGCTTTCTCATGATGGACAGAAGAATAATAGCTTTATTGTTTCCTGGGTCATTGACTCTATTTTTTTTTAATGAACCACAATTATTTGGTTTCAACTGGAAGGAGTCATATCCAAGTTATCTACTATAGTGAACAGAGTAGAACAGAATAATGAGGTTCACCAGTGTTAATTGAATTTGATAACCCACTGGAATGTAATAATTCCCAGGAATTTTCGTGGGTTTGAATTTATTCATTATGAAAAATATTTACTTTATGGTGCCATGTTTCTAAGGCAGGGGTGTCAAACTGCTGGCCTGCAGGCTGGATTCATCAAATGCAGGCCATGCCCACCTCAGTTCCTCAAAGGCAAAAAAAGTCACAATATATCACCTGACATGATCAAGTTTGACACCCATGTTCTAAGGTAAAAGAATTGTGATTGTGGCATTTATAAAAAGTCCAAAGGTAAAGAGGGATCCATCCAAATCCATAAGTATTTTTGAGGATTCTTCCACCCTGTTAATATGATTTTCTCCTGGCCCTGAGTCAGCAGGAAAATATCTCAATGCAAACTGCACTAACCATATAAGCTGCCTTTGCTGAAACTCAGCAATGAGGTCAAGCAGTGTAACTGCCATCACACAGTTTAATGTGAAGTACAAGTAATCCTTGATTAGCTGTCACAGTTGGGACCATCAACTCCATTGCTAAGTGCTGCAGTTGCTAAGGAGAAAATCATGTGATAACAATGGACTTACGACTTCTATTAAGTCATTAAGTGAGACATTAAGCACAACTTTATTTGACAGCAACTTATGACTTTACTTCCACATTGTCCATTAACTGTGCTGGCCATAAACCAATTGGAAAGCATATAGATCATGACCACAGGGCACTGTGATGGTCGTAAATGTTGAGAAACACAAATGGCAATCACACGACTGCAGGATGCTATGACAGTCATAAATGCAAGTATTGGTCACAATTTTTTTATATTGTTCTAACTGAACAATTGCAAAACAAGGCAGTTGGTGACACTAGCTGTAATTTTAAGGTTCCAGCTGTTCTATTCCCCGCCATTCTTTCTTCTCTCACCCAGTATTATCCATCATCCATTATCAGGAAAACAACCAGTAATCACTCTCTGAATATCTGCTGGAATTAGGAGATGACCGTTTCAATCTATTATTAATATTTAATTATTGTTACGTGAAATGTGAAATCACAACTGCCAATTTTTTAACTAGGTATTGGCCTTCTTGTGCATCAAATTCTTCCCAAGAACCTTAGATGTAATATTATTATTGTCATTAATAAGCAGGCTCCAACTCAATCCTTCCAAGACTGAGTGGCTGTGGTTGCTGGTGTCCCGATATAGCCAGCTGATCCCATCACTGACTATTGGGGGCGAGTCATTGGCCCCCATGGAGAAAGCTTGCAACTTGTGTGTCCTCCTGGACATGCGGCTGTCTTTAGAAGACCATATGACGGCCATGGCCAGGGGAGCTTTCTATCAGGTTTGCCTGATTTGCCAGTTGCGTCCCTTTCTGGATCGGGACTCCTTATGCACAGTCACTCATGCCCTCGTCACTTCCCGACTGGACTACTATAATGCTCTCTACATGGGGCTCCCCTTGAGGTGCACCCGGAGGCTCCAACTGGTCCAGAATGCAGCCGCGTGGGTGATTATGGGAGCGACATGGCGCTCACATGTAACACCTCTCCTACGCGAGCTGCACTGGCTCCTGGTGGTCTTCTGAGTGCGCTTCAAGGTGTTGGTTCTTACCTTTAAAGTGCTCCATGGCTTAGGGCCTGGGTACCTACGAGACCACCTTCTGCAACCGATAACTTTCCACCAACCAGTACGCTCCCACAGAGTGGGCCTCCTCAGGGTGCCGTCAGTTAAGCAATGTCGGCTGGTGGTCCCCAGGGGGAGAGCCTTCTCTGTGGGGGCACCTGCCCTTTGGAACAGGTTACCCCCAGGGATACAAATGATCCCAGACCTCCATACTTTTTGTCATGCCCTGAAGACCTTAAATTTGGCTTAAATTTTCAAATTGTCTAAATTCTATGCTGAGGATCTAAACTGACGAGCCAACTTGCTTTAATTCATTTTAAATTGTTTTAATTTTACATTATATATATGTTATTTTGACTGTTCACCTCCCTGAGTCCCTCAGGAGAAGGGAGATATAAAAATTAAATTAAATTAAATTAAATTAATAATAATAATAATAATAATAATAACAACAACAACAACAACAGCAACTAGGAAATTGTTACAGATACAGCCATCTTTTTGATCAAAATCAAACAATATGATATCATTCCTAAAATACTGAATGTGAAGAGCCCTTTACAGTCTATACACTGCACAGAGTTTGAAATATGATGTAAGTTTGATAAGGAATCAGAATCAGAATAGAGCTGGAAGGAATCTTGAAGGTCTTCTGGTCTAACCACCTGCTGAAGCAGGAGACCCTATACCATTTCAGAAAGATGGCTGTCCAGTCTTTTCTTAAAAACTTCCAGTGATGAAGTACCTATAATTTCTGAAGGAATGCTGTTCCACTGGTTAATTGTTCTCACTGTTAGGAAGTTTCTCCTTAATTCCAGGTTGCTTCTCTCTGTCAGCTTTGGAAGCCGTATTAGGCCTGAAGCTTCCATGCTGCCACCTTCTCATGAGTGGGAAAGTAGGAGGGGGGATTTAGTAGAGGGGTTGTCTGTAGACATAATTGCATTCTTCCTGTCGGTCAAGGTCAGGGTGATCCTGCATCTGGAGAAGGAGTGGTCGGAGTGATGTCTTGAGATGGGACGGTGGTTGATTTGAGCATGTGATCGACTGAGAACTGAGGGGATGGTTTTGGGGGGGTTTGATTTACTGAGGGAAAACCCAGACCTCTTAGATTCGGGTTTTCCCAAATGTGCCAGTTTACCTATTCTAGTAAATAGAACTTTGAAAATGCATGCTTCAGAGTCTTTACTTGGAGCTGGGTTTTTTTCTGGAACGCTGACATTCTCCTTGAGTAGTTTCCATCCATTGTTTCTTGTCTTGCCTTTTGGCAGTTTGGAAAATAAGTTGATTTTCTTTGTGGCAGCCCCTCGAATGACCACTGCTGGTCATGTTTAAGTGATTGTAAGCTAGGTCCCTCCAAGGTCCCTCTCACAGTTACATTTTTTGAGCCAGGTTTCATGTAATTTGTACTTGTACCTTTGGTTTTTCCTGCTTTGCTTTTCTCCACATTAAATTTCATGTTGTTGGATAGGACCCATTGTTCAAGTCTGTCAAGATCTTTTTAGATCATGAGCTTGTCTTCTGGAGTGTTGGCTATTCCTGCCAGCTTAGTATCATCTGCAGATTTGATGAGTTCCCCTTCAATTCCTTCATCTAAGTCATTTATGAAGTTATTGAGACTTGGTTTAAGACAGAACCTTGTGGTACCCTGCTGCATACTTCCTTCCAGATGTAGATATAGTACCATTAAGGACTCCTGTACTCCCTGAGTACAGTTTGTCAGCCAGTTACAAATCCATTTGGTGGTGATGCTGTCTATCCCATATTTTTCTAGTTTACCAAGAAGTAGGTTGTGGTCTACTTTGTCAAATACTTTGCTGAAGTCTAAGCAACCATTTCACTTGTCTACTAATTTTAGTCACTTTGTCAAAGAATGAAATAATATTGGTTTGGCATGCTCTGTTTTTGACAAACCCATGCTGGTTACTAGTTATAACTTTATTTGCTTCTAGATGGTCACAGATCTGTTTTTTGATTATTTTCCTAGTATTTTCCCAGGTATTGATGTTAGGCTGATTGGTCTGTAGTTTGCTGGGTCTGGCTTTCCCCCTCCTTTTTTGAAGATGGGATCCATATCAGTTCTTTTCCAGTCCTTGTAATTCCCCAGTGCTCCAGAATTAAAGATATGGTACAATGGTTCTAAGATAACCATTGCCAGCTCCTTCAGAACTCTGTAAACTGTGAACTCTGATGTAATCCATCAGATCCAGTGATTTAAATTCATCAAAATCAGACAAGTGTTCTCTTACCATTTTCTTGCTTATTTTAACTTTTATTTCTAATCTGACATTTACAGTTATGCTTTTGCAAAGAATGAGTTAATCGGCTCTGCTTTCTTTCTACTGCCTGTTACTTCCTTGCCATCTAAGCTCTTTAGTGGACCGACTGTTTCCTTGACTTTTTTCTTGTTATTTATATGTTGAAAGAAACTTTTTAAAATTATCTTTGACTTTCGTTGCAAGTCTTTGTTCATTCTGAGCCTTTGCTTTCCTGACTTCATCTTTGCAGATTTGGGCTATCTGCTGATATTATGCCTTAGTTATTTGTCCCTCTTTCCATTTTTTGTACTTGTCCTTTTTGTCTTTCAGTATATCAGAGAGAACTTTGTGCAACCATGCTGGTTTCTTCTTGGATTTCTTGTTACAACATCTTCAAAATACAACATGCAAAAGTTAATCACCAATGCATCTCTACCTGAGAAACCCAATAACATCAGCACTTTGCCAGAAGAAGATAACAAACTATGTTCCATTCACTCACCATAATGAAAGAGTTCTACCGACATCCCATTAGATTGTCAACCTATCCAGTCACACACTGAGTGATGCAAAAAGTCCATTCTCATCTACTTACCCATTTGCTCCATTAAACTCACACAAAATATTCAATTCTGCAAGGAACTTCAAACATTTTTCACTGTTTGAGACTTAAGTTATCAGACCCTAAATGCATTCAACAAATAGTGCATGGGTGGATGCGCTACTGATTTTGATTATTACTTTACTACTTTAATGCTTTTTCCAAATAATTCAAGCCACAATCATCAATTTTTTTTAAAAGCTTCTTCTTGCAACATTTTCTTAGCAGTGCAACACAAGGCTGCAAGAACAGCAACATCCAAATGACAAAGAGCCTATTTTGAATAAGATAAATTATGTCATGATAGTCCAGAAATAATTCTCCAATGCTACATTTCTACCAATTTCTATCCTCAGATCCCGTAGAATATTTCAGAAAATACTACATACTCTAATGAGAACTTCCTAAGGGCATTCAAGATGTTATCTATTTGGAGTCATCCCAGATAGACATCTTCTACCTATTTTCCCCAAATATACAACCAGTGAATCCAAGCCATTCCACTGTCTAAAGCTTTGGAACCATCAAAGCTAGAATATCAAGTTTAATTGACTCCATACTCAGACCACATGCCATCAGCACTCACAGCTGCATCAGGGACATTATAGATTTCATGACTGAAATACATTGGAAATCTTCCCATCATCATCATTTCAGCTACCATGGATACTAAGTCACCGCCACCACACCAACATCCATCACTAACATGACTTTCAAGTCATCAGGAACATACCTTACCGTTTCACTATAGGGTTTGGTTACTCATCCATAACTATTTTATGTTTGGCAACAAGCTATACCTACAAATCAGTAGCGTAGTGATGAATATGCTTGGCTTTGCCATTTGCCAACATCTTCATGGTGATCTAAATGCTTTCTCAGTAATTATCCTATAAAACACTTCCTTTACTTAAGATCTATTGGTGATGTTTTTATTATCTATATTCATAGAAAAGAATTGTCATTAAATTCCAAGAAGACCTCAAAAACTTCCACCCCACCATCAGACATGCTTCAAACTATCTACAGAACAAGTCCATTTTCTTGATGTACTGGCAAAACTATACTAGGAACACATGAATACCATATTATTTAGAAAACTTGTGAACCACTAGGTATACCAACATGTTTCAGGCTTCCACTCATAACACACTATCAAGTCTATTATCTAAAGACAGGTGTTATGCGACAACTGAATTTATTCTAGGCCCTTGCCAGAAATGGTCAACTAATGGAATTATAGCAGGCATTTAAGAGATTAAACTGTCCACCCAATGAGAAGAGTATACATATCAATAGATCCAAATTAATTTTCAGAGATTCCTGTTAAAATACAGAATACAAAAACAGAACAGAACACTACTGCTGAAACCGAAGCCACTCAGTCACATTATTATTAAACTATAACCCATACTGGACAATGATTCTACATTTTCTCAAATATGCATACAAATAAATACCAAACTGAATCATATTCTGACAAACAACTAGAAACAACTAAACCGTGGTGCTATTATGAGAAGCAGACCATATCCCAGATGTCTACTTTGTGGACTTGTGGACTTTGTGGACTTTGTCAACAGTTATTCAGTTCCCAACAATTTCACATAAAAATTACAGATGCCTTCACGTGATCTTTCTTTAATATGATATATGGCACTATCTGCAAACGGTGGCCTTTGGATTCTACATAAGACAAACAAGGCAGACAATTAATGGACACAAGTTCGATATTAGGATTCAAAACAAGTACAAAGTAATATCAGAGTAATTTAATCTATGACACTCCATTACAATCTCAAAACTGTTTTGGCACAAAGAAACCTCACCAGCACAACTGAATTTGAAACTGGTGATCTTACATACATCAAAATGAATCCAGCTTACTTCTTACTCCATATAATTTATGAACTATCAAATTCTTTCATTACCCTATTCTCACATATCTCCTTCATAGAGACTGTTTATTATTAAGAGCTGTGGTGTTTATTATTAAGAGTTGTTGTGATGGCGCAGTGGTGAGAATGCAGTACTTCAGTTTAATTCTGCCAACTGCCAAGAATTCCATTCTGACCGGCTCAAGGTTGACTTAGCTTTCCATCCTTCCAAGATCAGTAAACCGAGGACCCAGATTGTTGGGATAATATGCTGACTTTGTAAACTGCTTAGAGAGGACTGTAAAGCACTATGAAACAGAATATAAGTCTAAGTGCTATTGTTATTTCCATCACTTTAATTGGTTAGAAATCCTAAAGGGACTAATCCTTATTTTGCAACCACTATTTATAACTTTTCAGGTTTGTAAAAATCTTTTTAAAAGACCATCAGATCTGAGCTTTTCCTGTTGCAAATTTAATCCCATAATCATATTAATAGTCAATTTACAAATTTTGCACTCAACATTACAGATATAGAAGTACATGATTATCACTGAGCTATGTTAATGTTGATCTCATAGGATTAGTGAGGCAGTGTATCATCTCCTACCATAACCAACTGAGCACAAAAAAGAGAGCACATGAATTTGCGGCTACCCTAAGTTGGGCCAGGTGTTTTTCAGAGCCTCCTGAACAATCACATGACCTTAAATCGCAGCAGGATCCTACTATTCTTATTCTTACTGTTCTGCAAAAGCTACTGGTGACAGGATTCACTTAAATCACCAGGAGGACAAGGGTCCTTCTTCAATAAGAAGGCTTTATATTCAGAGTATCTTTAGCTCATTTTATTCACGTTTTTCTGTCTTTTTCTTTTAGCAATTATTTGTTAGTTACTAAATGTCAGAGAAGGTCTTCAAAATTTATGCACTGAATTCCTCCATACTGTGCTGTACAACTCCTACCTATAACTTGGTTGTCAGAGGCAGCACTATCAGAGAAAATATAGTTTTTTATTTGTTCCTTCCCTCAACCCCTTCTCTTTTTTATGTTAAAGAGGGAACTTGCTCCAGGCAGTCTCCATAAACATATTTAATTATAATAATTTTAATAATGAACGAAACCTACCAGGCATGACCATGAAAAAAAACCCTCAGTGAATTAAAATGATTCAGATAGAAGCTAGTTTCATTGCTGAAAATGTTAAGCTGTATATTTTGAGTCCATATTACTCGGCAATATCTTGAACTGAATTCATTAATCACTTAACATGATTAATCAATTCATTCAGTTTTATTAAAGATAATTGTTTTAATTGGCTTTTAATTATTGCTATCTCTTGTGAAACACTGTTCCCTAATGATGGCATAGTATGCTATTCACCAAAGGCCCTCCTGTTACTTCATTAGCTCCCTAAACTGTTCTTATCCCTGCTATGCAATGCATCTGAGAGCTGATTTTAAAAAGGCTAATGGTTCCTGAAGAAAAGTTGAAGCCCTATGTCTGTGGATGTGTGGATATGTGGATGGGCGAGTAGGTGGAAGGATGGATGGGCAGATACAGATATGGCAGTATGCATGGCAAAGCTTCAATTGCACTCCCAGAATTTCTTTCTTGTTTTTTTTTTTAATTCTCCCAATGGATGTTGCTACTGCTACACAGGAATCAGACAGTCTCTTTCTGATTGAAATGTCAATTAGATATAACATTATGAAAGAAGCAAATATATGTGTCACTATCCCAGGATAATGTTACAAGATCCAATCTGGGTTGGTCACTGGAATCAAGGGTTTACTCTGGCAGGGTAAACCTCTGATCCTGGTGACTGATACTTCCTGTGAACAAGAATAGGAAAAGTCTGTGACCCATAGACATTGAGTTTGGACCCTGTGGTGAAGCACGCATGGAGTTTGAAAGACTTTGATGTAATCCAACAGGCATCATCTAATGCTCTTTCCAGAATTCAGACATCACATATACGTTCTTAGAAAACACATACAGACAATTATATTTTGATGTTACCTTCCCCCTCAAACACACACACACACACATACTTGTTTGATTGGCTTCCCATATTTGAGAAGGGCACATATTCTATTCAGACAATTGAAGTCCTGTGAAGCACTCTGCTGTTCAAGTTTTTTAGTATCATGATGTATGAATCAAATCATACATTAATCCCATTAAAGTAATTAAGGTGCTGGCAGAGCATTTTGAAAATTAGGCTTTTAGTTCTTTGCCAATTACAATTTTCATCTTGGCAAATTTCTCTGTCCTTTGTGAATTTCGGCAACAAGTCTTTTTATATGGAACTTGCTGTAGGATCTTGTTTTTGACATATAAATACTATAATTAGAAGAAGTCATTTTAGTGGAAATATATGACTTGGGTACACCACTAATAAATCATTTAATAATGAGAAAATAGTAATGATAGTATAATAAATCATTTCTCAGATATAATTGTTTGTTTGTGTGGAGGAAAATGCATGCCCTGGAAAATTGTTTTTAAACTATATGAAATTGGTCTGCTTTTTGTTCAATAGTTCTGCTGATTCATTCACTTATGGCTAACCATATGCTAGAGCAGGCTTCAACAGATATATTTGTCATCTATTGTTTGTAGTTTTTTGGTCATCTATTGTTTGTAGTTTCAGTATCTACCCTACCATCCACACATATAAGATGTAGTGACAAAATATTTGCTTGTGTCTCTGTCTTTCCATGTTATACTATTGATGGAATTTCAACTTTTTAAAAGGTTTTCTGTCTATTCTGTCTATTCATTTTACTAGATTAAAGCAACTGAGACTGCTACCTAAATGAGTAAACTCATAGGCAAACACACCTTACGCCAAAATTTAGAAAAACTGAAAAGTCATCTAAATATATATGTAGTGGACAGGCTTATTCATTTAAATCATTGATAAATTTTTCTGTACTGTGAATTTTACTAATGATTTAGTATTCAAATGAGTTCAGCTAATGGGAATAATGAGGACCCTGGTGCTGGAACCTAAAGAAATGAGTATTATGATGAAGCAATGACAAACCACCTGTTAATGCAAATTAATTACTATTCACTTCAAAGATATAAAATAAAGAATAGCAAAAACAAGGGCCCCAATTGCTCCCTGGATGTGTATTAATAAACTTGCTTGTTCTGAATATCAGGTTGGTTTTTAAAGATTATATATGATTCTTTTTGGTATTCAAATATATTCTTATTAAGTTTAACTAGCCCCAAGAGAAAGTTTTGGTGCAGCTAACAATTTTTATATAATTTGCTTATTTAAATGGTTTAATATCCCTCCCTCACTGCCTGGATGCTTATTCAATATTAAGCCATTGCCTGACTTTGATGGCT
Organism: Stegonotus admiraltiensis; assembly: GCA_032468215.1. NCBI lineage: Eukaryota > Metazoa > Chordata > Lepidosauria > Squamata > Colubridae > Stegonotus > Stegonotus admiraltiensis. The sequence continues at coordinate 108,092 of JANHZT010004834.1, forward strand.
CTCATGCATCATTCCTTCATCACAGCCTGCCAAACCTTTAAGAAATATTGCCCCAACAGCACTGGTCTCACAGTGACACTGTACAAGGAAGCTTTTGTCAGTCCTGCTGAAAATCGAAGGAAATTAGGGAGTGGGAGGTATATTTACAATACCTGCAACACTAATTTTTGGTTAACAAATTCATTATACTGCAAAGTTATTATATATTCCTCCTTAGTACCATTACCAGGATATTAGGTTTTGGGTGTGCATCTCCCTATATTCATATATCTAAATGCTGGATATTACCTGTAAACCTGTTTTGAAACTGCCAGCTAGAGTAGAAGGAGCGGTCAAGTAGGGCGTATCTTAGAGTCCTTGCACAGCCACAAGAAGCATAAGCTGAACCTTTGCTTCCTAGCTGGCAGTTTCTCAACAAAATGAAGCTGTGCATGGTTGAAAATCATCATAACCAGAGAGGCAGTCAAGGTGGAAGCTAGACAGGGACTTCTCAGTGGCAGCATTCGAGCATCAACTTTAGATGGATACTTAAATTTTTATTTCATTTTTATCTTGCTAAATCTGCTTTCTGATTACTGTTTTACTCTGTCATTCTTTGTATTTAAACTGCCTAAGGAACATTCATTCTAACTGAATACATTAAATATAGTATCTATAATAAATATAAGATCATAGTACTCTTCAGGCAGAAGAGAGTTACCCCAGGCAGATAAAAAATGGAAAAATATACAGGTGCAAGCTAAAAGCTTTGTTACTTACAACGATATTCACCTCAAAAGTGCTTATCATAATTGGTTTTATGTATATGTATATGGCTATGTATATTGTCCAGGACTTGTATT
>JANHZT010004834.1:133253-143962 GCA_032468215.1 Stegonotus admiraltiensis
GCATCTCACATTTACTCTCTCGATAATTTAAATCTTACATACTACAAATCCTTCCTGGGGTAACTAGGCAACAAAAAAACCCATGTCCCTTAAGATACTCTTTGACACGAATGTTGATGGAATGATAGATTAGACTTTAAACTTCTCTTCCCTTCAAATCTGTTTTATAAGTAATGATGGATTATTTCAGCTTGATTTGTTGAGTGACATCAGTGTCACAGATCATGTTCTAATAGTTCATCAAAGTATGGATAGAAAATTATTTAAAGCCTTTTTCAGATAAAATACTTTCTATGCTCATGGACAATCATGGGAGACAATATCTTAATCAAAGAGACAATTACCAGACTTTGATGAACTATTGGAACATGATCTGTGACACTGATGTCACTCAATATGTAGTCCTTGACTTCTGACCACAATTGAGCCCAACATTTCAGTTGTTAAGTGAGACATTTGTTAAGTGAGTTTTACCCCATTTAATGACTTTTCTTGCCATAGTTGTTATGTGAATCATTGCAGTTGATAAATTAGTAACTTGATTGTTAGCCTTCCACATTGACTTGGCTTGTCAGAAGGTCACAAAAGGTGATTACATAATTCTTGAATATGAACCAGTTGCCAAATGCTGCAAAGTTTGTAACTATGAAAAACGGTCATAAGTCACATTTTTCAGTGCCACTGTAACTTGGAACTGTCACTAAACAAACTGTTGTAAGTCAAGAACTACCTGTATTCTCCTTGTACGAAGTTCTTTTTTCTGATCACTATAAAGGACCAAACTAAGTTTAGGACCGAGGAAGATAAAAAATTAATAAATAAATAATGCAAATATGTACCAGAACAAAAATCCATATTTAAATTCATTAGATATACTCTTGTAGTCCTAATAATGAAGCTACTACAGAAGTGGGCAACTATGACTCCTTTATCATCTGAGCATGAATTCTGGGAGTTGAAGTCCACAGATTGTAACATTGCCCACCACTGTTATATATTTGATAAGGCTTTTGTTTAAATTGCTATAGATTTTTTTAAAAATGTTCCCAAAATACTCTTGCTAAACCCCAATATCCAAAAGCTGCATATTGATATTTGCAGGTCAACCTGTCTATCCAAGTGGATACATAAATCAGGAAATAATTGTTTTATGTAGTCATTTATCCTTTATTATACAAAACAAGATAACCTGATTGATATCAGTCCTTCAAGGCAGACCAGACCAGGAAACCATAATTATGAGTGTTAATACTACTTTTATTATAAGGTTAGAATAATGGAATATTGCAAGTCTGAATGCGCTTCCCCTTCTCCTCCCTTTCTCCTTTATCTAGAAGAGAAAGAAGGAAGGTCATGCCTCAAATTCTTTCTCAAAATACATTTCTGCTTTGGACTCAAGTTTCTCTTAGTTGTGCCTCTTCCTCCAGTTCCTCAGGGTTACTTTTATAGTCCATTATACTGATGATGTAATGAGCATATTTGCCCATAATTTACTACAATCGAAGGTTTAGTTGTCCTATTTAGTTATTCCTACCTGTTTTATTTGCCGGAATGTCTGAAGAAAGTAGTAACGGAAGGAATAGAGTAGTTTATGCACAAATGCACTACTCTACTCACAGTGGAGTAATAATCAAATCTTCTGGGTACTACAAGTGATATCGTGGATTTTCTCCCAGAATCACTTGCTTTGGTAACTTTTGGGTCCATGAACTACACTCTGACTGTCTGAGAAACAGTCTCTTTTTTTCCCCAATAATTCCACTATTCCACTAAGCACAATTCCAATATGAAAACAACCAGTATGATGTGATATGATATGATATGATATGATATGATATGATATATGATATGATATGATGATGTGATATTATTATATATACATAATATGTGTGTGTTATGTGTTATGTATTATGTTATGTTACACTATGTTATGTTAGTGTTAGACAGCAATTTCTATATTATTTATTAAGAAAATTAGGTATACATAACAAAGTAAATATAATTGAAGGGTTCTTGGCGCTAAATTTTCTCAATAAAAAATATAAGAAAAGAGTGGGAAAGAGAATGTTTGTTATGTTGATTACATTTGGATAATGAAATGTCTGCAAGCTCAGAGACCTTGAGCTCCAAATATTCCCCTTTACTGATAATCAACATTACAAACATTCTCTTTCCCATTTTTTTCTTACCTTTTATTAAGAAAATTTATGTAAAAATAAGAAAATAAACATAATCAACATAATAAATATTCTTTCCACTCTCTATACCCACTGGGGTAGTCTGAAGCCTGTGTCCTATAGCATGACATTACATGCTATGATGCCAATTTTGGAAAGCGTTGTGATTTATCACATAAATGGGGTGCAGAGAAGATTCCAGGTGTGTTGCAGTAAGGACTCAGCAAGGAGCAGCAGGAGATTTTTACAACTCGGTGTTTATCTCTGCAGTTTCCAAACTGTATGTATGTGTGGCTGGCCAGATGCAACTGCTTGGAAGAATTTCAGCATTAAGTGGAATCATAAAACTACTTACTGGAGTCGTGTCCCAACAAAGACCAAGATAATAAATACAGTTCTTCAGTAAAACCACAGTTAAGGAAAATGTGATTTAGTATGAACCATAGGATCTTTTTTCTGTCCAGCTGGCTTTCCTTTTTCAGCATTATACACTGGCTTTTTTTACAATATTGGAAATGATGCCATACTGTCTACCCCCACGACATGATAGGTCCGTGATGGCGAACCTATGGCACGGGTGCCACAGGTGGCACGCGAAGACTTATCGGTAGGCACGCGAGCTCAGCTCCAGCATGCATGCATGCGCCAGCCAGCTGATTTTCGGGCCTTCTGGGTCCACCAGAAGTCAGGAAATACACTGTTTCCGGCCTCTGGAGGGCCTCTAGGGGGGTGGGGAAGGCCATTTTTGCCCTCCCCAGGCTCCAGAGCCTTTCTAGGAGCAAAAAGCGGGCCTACCGGGGCGCATAGAATTATGGATGTGGGCACGTATGTGTGTGACCCCACTGCGTTCCCCCCACTTTTGGCACGCGATGGCAAAAAGGTTAGCCATCACTGTGATAGGTTATGTTTTCCCATTGGCTTGTCAGATACTGCATGGTTATGTTAATATATGGACTGATTTATTTTATTAAATCAGGGGCGAGCAGATTTCTGAGATGTGGCTGCTGAAATGCCCAATTAGGCTAAACTGTTGCAGACTTTCTAAATCAAGCTCTTATTTATTTGAAAATGTTTTCCTAATTTGTTTTAATTACTAGTACTTAATCATTAACATTTAGAACAAGCTATATACATTTACATAATGCATGGTGGATTAGTTGGCATAATCTGTTGAATAATCTTTATTGCACTTTCACAATAAATGTATGGAAGACTGCTCAGATTAGATGTACTGTTCATGACATTATCTCACTTAAGAAATAGTAGGATTTTTAAAAAAAACATTTTTTCACTTTTTAAAAGGAGATGGGCCAAAGAAGCTCAGGATATGTGGGAAATTCCTATACAGTATTTTTCTGAAAGTCCCAGGACATTTACTTATATGATATGACTTATGCCACTTTTGGTTTAACTTGCAGAGGTTTCTTAAAGTTATATTACAACAATCGGCATGATTTTAAGATGTAAATTTAAACTCTATACCAACTTTGTGGAATTAAAGTATCTATACTGTTATTTTGCAATTTTTGGTGTGGTTTTTGATATCTTTGCAAACTGAAGTTCAAAATATATGAATATAGAGTTATAATCAAAGATTATCTTTATTGTTGATTTTTTAAAAAAAAGATTTGATTATCTTTTTCAAAGACGGTAATCATTTTTACTTTAAATTTAGTTCAAGAGTTATTTCTCTCTCTCTTTTTCTTATACCTTCCAAGAAAAGAAATGACTCACTAAAGAGAACTAGACATGTAAAAGAATCCCCTACCAATTCCTCTGGAAGCTGATTTGAAAGTTTTGCTTTCTGAAAAATTCCTGGTAAGAAGATATGCTAGTCATATGTGAGGTATAAATAAAATAAATTGCTACATCTGAGTTGGGGTAGGGACTTGCATATTTTAATTATATGGATAATTACATTTTTAAAGGCCTTGTGAATATCAATTTTTGGTATTTCTCTTTCTTTTTGGGGTGCTTCCTTTACTTTTGTAACATTGTTTGCATTTACAAATTCATTCCTGGAAGCATCAAATAAGGGATTTTTAAAGAATACTATATCTTTTTTTTTAAAGGAAGTGCTGTCCTTATCTAGCCTACCCCAATCTGACAATCCTTTCTTCATTTTATTTTAGAATTCTAGATTTGAAAACTCTTCTTGCCAAAGCAGCCAGTATAACATAATAGATTTGATATATCCACAAACTTTTCAAAATAAAGTACATTGGACTTTATATACACATACATACGTATGTGTATATAAATGTATGTATGTATGTATGTATGTATGTATGTATGTATGTATGTATGTATATTGATTTCTGAACGCAAGGCAAAAGACTTGCAGCAGTTTACAATACAAAAACCTCTGATATTTTATTTTTATTTATTTATTTATTAGATTTTTATACCACCCTTCTCCCGAAGGACTCAGGGCAGTGCACAGCCAAAGGTAAAAAACAAATAATGCAAAAGTTAAAAATACTTAAAATTAATTAAATATAATGGCCAGATACATAAAAGCACCCCAAATTTAAAATCCAATTTAAAACAATTTAAAACAATAGGAACAATAGGAATGATATAATACAATTATAATACTGTAAAACTATAATCAGAACAAAAATATAAAAGAGCAAGATAAAATGAAAATTAAAAAAAATATCCATTCTAAACAACGCTTATGGTATAAATAGTTCTGTTTTAAGTATCTTCCAGAACTTAATAGGATAACTTTAAGTATAAATGCTTGAGAATGTGATATATATAATTTTTATCTGATTATTAATTGTATTCTGGTTTTTGGATTATACTATTACAAATGTTACTAGTAATATATTGAAAAGTTTGGTTTTTATATTATAAATTTATAGATAGCTGCATTCTGCAATGTGTGCCCTTTTTTTTCTATGTGTAATTCTGACAGTTTAAAATACAACTTACATTTAAGCTACCAATATAACTGCCATTTTATTCAAACTGTGTCATTTTTCCCATTTCATATGAGTAAATTTGTGCTGATGTTTCAAAATACTGGTATATATGTAAACTAACAACAGAGATCTTGTGTGAAACGCTTACATTTTCTTGTTAACGGTGACATGGTTGCATTTTCCTATTCCATAAGCACCATCATGAAAATCAGTTCAAGTCACAGATTTTCCATCTTGCAATCTTTTTTGTGTAACATTCTTTTAACGGCTTTATATTATATATAGAGAGAGGAAATTTCAAACAAATTTCCAATTACCCAAATTCAGTATGACTGGGCTGCACTTTGTCATCATGCAGCTATTTTCTTATTCTACTTCTTCGTAGAAACTTTTTTATGTTGTTTTTCCAAAAAATGCAAAATACTTAACTAATTTTTTTTTATTTCATTTATTTTCTTATAAAGTGTTTCCCTTTTATGTGTTTTTGTAGTGTTGACTAAATTCCAATCATTTTCTAGGAGAAGGAGTCTTTGTTATCTAAGGCACATGTTTCATTTATGTCATGAAATTGATTTTCTGAAACCTGTAACCTGTATTATTTCTAAAAATCTTCTTATATACAAGAACAGTGGACTTGTTCTTGTATATAAGCTATATTTTATTGAGAAACATAGACAGGGAAAATTATGACAGATTAGTAGTAAAATTTTATGCTTTTTTGTTACAGCATTATATTCTTTTGACTATTTTATTTATCTTCATATTTTGACCTACGCTATTCACCAAAACAGGACCTACATCAGTAATGGGTTCCACTTACCTTCGCTATCAGTTTGCAACTGTGAGTGCACATGCGCACATGCTTGCTTCGCTCGCACATGGCACTTCTGTGCATGCACAGAGCATCTGTGATGACATCTGGGTGGGTGAGCAGAGCCTCCTGCCACCACCACTATTGGTTCACCCAAACCAGGGCGAATGGGTAGAAACCCACGACTGACTTACATGATCTCAGAGATGAGAAGGGATATCTAGATAATATCTACTATTATTTCGATACAATTTATGTTATTGTTGTTCCAAAATATATATATTCTGCAATGAGTAACAAGATCCCTGTCAGTATTGATTGATATTTAGACACTTTTATTAGAGATATTAGAAATATCATTCCACTCTTGTAGACAAGATTAACCACCCTGAACACGCAACAAGGGAAATTGAGAAAAAGTATCTTCATTGCTCTTTATCGACTACACTTGACTGACAAATGGAAGTAAATACTACTATTCTGAAAGAGAAAATTACACTATGTAATTTTTCATTCTCCAATGATGGTTGGGAACTTATCCAGTCAAGATGCATTGTCCTCAAGTTCTTTAGAGCCTTCATTCATTGTTTTGTAAAGAAAAGCAGCAATTTTCCTTGCATGATGAATGTCTATTGTGTCTGTAAAAAAGGCATCTCCATATTATGTGTGTGCATCCAGAGGTGAAAGGGGAGTTTTAATGTACTCAATTCATTCTTGGTGCTCAGAAGGAAGAACATATCAGGGAAGTAGAGAATAGTAATTCTTTGTGTTGTTTCATTGTTATTTTTCAAGCAACAGGAGAAAAAAAATCTAATGTTTTTTAAAAGATGATTTTTTTTAGCTTTAAGAAGTTTAAATGTAAAATCAAATGGAGATGGGGGCTCCTTATTATCTGGCAACTGTTGTTATTCTACCGACAAGCACACCATGCTTGTCCTTCATGTTGTATTTAATAGACGTTAATTGTTAATTTTTAACAATAGTATAGTAGGACCTTCATACTGGAGACAATCCAAAGAGTAGCTCATTTTGGTGGTAATTAACTGAAACATTTTCTGGGCATCATGCCATCCTCATGGTCAGGTGATACAATTGTCATTAAAATCAGCACGCATTTTGGAATTTAGAATTAGGGGAAAGAAGCATTTCAGAAGACTACAAAATGCTACAAATATTAATTTCTCATTGTAATTTTGGAAGAGCTTCAAAATGAGATTGCTTCATTCCAAAAGCAACAGCAAGCTATTGTTCTCTGTTCTCTATGACAGAGAGCAGCACATGATAAATATTTGTGATTCTCTGTAATATGTGGGAAGTAGTGATCAAAACTCCAATAGAAACTTTGAGAATAACGATTAATAAAGGATTGATCTGCTTATAGCAGTATTAACCTTGCTTTGTACCAACAAATAAATAAAAAGCAAATCTCGTGGAAATCTCGTGGTATGTTAGGTTATAAAATATTGTGAGACACCATAGTACAAATAGTATGAATAGAATATTTTGTGACAAATATATCTAAAAATAGGAGTCAATATTCCTGGCATACATAATTATCAGGCTTGAAAGACCAGGACCACATGTGAAGTTATAATTACTGGTAAACATGCCTTGCTCATGCCTGTTTGTTTGTTTGTTTGTTTGTTTGTTTGTTTATTTATTTATTTTGTCAACAAATACAAGGAAAAAGTATCCGTATAGACACATGGAAAAAAATGGCACAAAAAATGGATATAAATAAGCAAAACTTAGCCATAAACACATAAAAGGAGTACGTATAAATGGGGACAGTAGGACAGGAACAGCTGGTGCGCTTATGCACGCCCCCTTAGAGACCTCTTAAGAAATGTGTAAGGTCCATGGTAGACAGTTTAAGGTAAAAGGTATGGGGATTAGTGAAACTAACAACAGGGTCAGGTAGAGTGTTCCAGACATTTACTACTCTATTGCTGAAGTTGTATTTTCTGCAATCAAGATTAGAGCGGATTACATTTAGTTAGTATCTGTTGATAGCCCTTGTGTTATTGCAGTTGAAGTTAAAGTAGTCATTAACAGGTAGGACGTTATGGTAGATAATCTTGTGTACTAAACTTAGGTTGGAACATAGATGGCTTAGGTCAAGGTTATCCAGGCCTAAAATTTCAAGCCTGGTGGTATAAGGAATTTTATTGCGAGCAGAGGAGTTGAGTACTCTTCTTGTAAAATACCTCTGGACCCTCTCTAATGTATTAATGTCCAAAATACAGTGTGGGTTCCAGGCAGGTGAGCAGTATTCAAGAATAGGTCTGACAAAGGTTTCGTATGCCCTAGTTAGAAGTATAGCGTTACCAGAGAGAAAACTTTGTAAAATAAGGTTGACAACTCTTAATGCCTTTTTAGCAATGTTGTTACAAGGGTCATCTTTTAGATTGTTTCTGCCCAGCTTATATTTGATGTTCTGATTTTTATTGCCAATGTGCAGGACTGAGCATTTGTTAGCAGAGATTTGGAGTTGCCAATTGTTTGACCATTCAGATACCTAATGGTCAAACAATTGGCAAAAGGTCATTTTGTAGGGTAGTCGAATTGTCTGTGGTGTTAAATAGTTTTACATCATTGGCAAAGAGGACACAGATGCTTGTAAGATGATCACAAAGGTAATTTATATAGAGCAGAAAGAGTGTTGGTCCTAGAAAACTGCCTTGGGGAACACTGCTGTTAACTGGTGCAGGGTTTGGTATAGCATTTCCAATTTTAACTACTTGTTGCCTGATTGATAGGAATGTAGCTATCCACTTGTGCAAAGATCCAGAAATGCCGTAAGAACTTACTTTTAACAGAAGTTTGTCATGTACCACTGAATCAAAGGCTTTGCAGAAGTCTATGTAAATTGCATCTATTGCTTTACCCTGGTCGAGTTGAGAGGTCCAAATGTTTGCCTATGCACAGGAATATTCTCAAACCCCTACCCAGAGTTATCTTGTGGTATGATAATAAATAAATGTAATAAATAAATATAAATAAAAAAATGGTTAGCAGCTAGAAGTTAGATAAGGGTCAACAAAATTCACAGTAGTTTGTAATTGGTATGTTTGTGACTATATAGGGATTCTAGGCTTCTCCTTCTTTTTACCTTGCTCCCACTCCTTCTCTAATACTAATGAATTGAGAGTTTTATGTATTATCACTCCTTGGCAAATAACAACATTCTTTGGCTCCCTTCAGAAAAGTAGTAAGCAATCCAAAAGCACTATATGTTGCTGTAGAAGATTTTCAAACTTGAAGGTAAGAATATTTGAAAAGAGAATGTTTCAGTGTTAATTTATTCAGTCTTGCTTAGAGGAAAGAGGAAAGAATGTAAAATCAAAGAAAGATGAAAAGATAAAATGTTAATTATCTGCACTTTCTTTACGGAACAAGCTGTCCATTTTTTATCATAGTGAGGGTATTAGAGCAAAACAATAGACCAAACAGAAGGATAGCATAAGCTAGTGAATTCTCATTCTCCCCTGAACTGTGAATTTGTTTTTTATGTCCTTTGGAGAAATTTGATGTTTTTCTAAAATGTTTCATGCCACATAACAGGGAGATTTTAAAGAGATGAATGAGCAGAGTCATAATTGTAGCTAAATCTCAAAGAGAATTAAGCTACATGAGTGAAATCATGTGTAATAATAGAATGTTCTGGGACATCTCATCCGTTTCACTTTGCTTTCTAAGGTTCATGAAAAGATCAGTTAAGTCTGACTTGCAAATTTTTCTATAATAATCCAATTAACTTTTTCAGTGTTTAAAAGTCTTGTAAACAGGGTTTTTTTTATTTGTTTTTAAACTTCCTTGAAGGCAACCATTTAGACTAATTTTATTCAATGCACAGTATTCAAAGAACATCCATCAACATAACTTATGTGTTGGTGAGTCAGTTATTCCTTGTGTGTAAGCATGCATGTAGTTTGATAAATAAAATGCTGGAGGATATGAAGTTCTCCTGTTGCTTATTGTGCTTGAAAATCTATTTGCTTATTATGTGAACAAAAAAATCTTGTTCAAAATAAATGGAAAGATTCCATTACACGTAAAATTTCTCATTCAGCACATACAAATCTAATATGGTGGATACATATTTTAAATCATATTTAATTATTTGTTATAAACTGCTTTAAGTGCCTTTTTTAAAAAAAATAGCAAGAGAAAATTAATTAAATAATTAATAAGCAATGTATTCTGTGGAGACTTGTCCATATGGAGATTATGAGTTAGTCCTGGTCTTTCTACAATAATAAATGATAGCTTCTACCAAGAGTTAATTTTTAAAAAAATTCATTTCAATAAACAATGAATGCTAGAAAAGCAACCATATGTCTTCTGGTATATGGCAAAACAGGATAGATTTTTTTTTTCTTCTTTCAGTACGTTAAGCCCTTAAGCAATAATTGTCCATTGGTTTTGCATTTTCAGATGAAGAATAAAATATTTATGGCTAGTACTGACAGTTCTTAAAGTGATGCATAGATAATAGGCCTGAACATTCCTTTTATAAGACAAATTATTATGACAGTACATAACAAATACCCATTGTTTATTAATGAATCATCCTACATGCAGATGCTTGGAAAATAAATAAGAATAGGTGATATCTGCATGCAACAACATATTGCTTAGGAGGAATAGAAATGCTTCCATGCAAATCCTATAGTGATTGAAGTACTTTGTTTCACATTGTTTGTAAATATGGATAAGGAGCTCTGGTGGCTCAACAGACTGGAAGTCTGTTATTAACATCTGCTGCTTGCAATTACTGCAAGTTCGAGT
>JANHZT010004834.1:146068-156373 GCA_032468215.1 Stegonotus admiraltiensis
CATTAAACTCTGAAATGTTATTTCTGTTTTTCCTCTTAGGTTTTCTTACTGCTTTTTTTAAATTGTTCTAATTGTTTAAACCTGTAAAAATGAAGTGTTTTACTATTGTGTGTGACCAGCCATACGCTAAATAAATAAACTGCTTATATACCGCTTCACAGTGCTTTACAACTCTCTCTATACAGTTTAAAGAATGAGCATATTGCTCCCCCCAAAAAAATCATCTACAGTCCTTATTTTACTGACCTCAAAAAGGATGGAAGGCTGAGTCAACCTTGAGACGGTGAAACTCAAACTGCCAAACTGCTGGCAAATGTTCCTTACTGAATCACTTTTGCTCTAAATCATTGGGAAGTATCCTAAACCAGGAATTATAACTAAAGAATTTGTATTACAAGATAGTGAAGCTAATGAAAGGACATTTTTTCCAAACTTTATCATAGTCTATTAACACTAAGGATAATCACAGTAGAAGCCATGTCCAAATCAGGCCAATAGTTTGCAAGCCAATCAAATATTGTCTGTTGCAAGAAATCCAGACACACAAGACGTACACTGCCAACTACACAATTTCTGTGTCCAAATACAGAGTAAGCTAGAATCCTCTGGAACCAGGAACATCCACTTGACCAAGCATAATCCCATCTTTCCAAAGAGATAGCAAGCAAACACTATTTCTTTGAGCAAAGAAATAAATCCAATCTTCCTGTAATTTTCAAGAGACCAATTTAGCCTTCAAGACATATAAACACAATGACCCCAATAATATACAGTGAGAACTAGTCCAACACAGATATGCATAGCAACAAAACAAAATAAGCTTTTTTAAAAAAAAGATTTGTAACCACTGGAGAATTACAAAGCTGCCCAGCATACCAGCAATGAGATTTCCTTCCAAAACTGCTATGTATCCATGTGCCTTATACTATCCATTATTCACTCTTTCCATGCCTTGTGGTTTATATATTTTTAATTTTTAATAATAACTTAATTTTAATAGATTATATTGAATGTAAAATATTAACATTTAATATAAATAAATATTTGTTATTTTATTTTATCATGTTATGCCACAAGAATCATTTTGTGTCAGATGGGATACAATATAAGTTTCATAAATAAATAATGGATGGATTATTCTGAAATATTGTCCAGTAGAGACTTCAACATCCAAGATACTTTAGAACAGGGGTGACAAACTCAAGGCCCACAGGGTGGATGCGGCCCAAGGGTGCTTAGATCTGGCCCGCGGGGCCACCTGGAAACAGTGAAGGACCAGCCCACAGTGCCTCTGCCAGTGAAAATGGAGCTTTGGAGGACCATTCACTCCCTCCTCTTTCATTGGAAGAGGGCTGCAGGAGACCATTGTGGCCAAAAATGGAGCTCAGAAACCCATTTTCGCTGGCAAAGTGCTTGGGCCATCACAGCCCCCCTGACACAAGTGACATCAAGCTGGACACGCTGACCCTAGCCCTCTGAGGTCCAACACAACCCTGATGCGGCTGTCAATGAAATCGAGTTTAACACTCCTTCCTTAGAAGATATTCCCTACTTAACTAGAATCTCTAATATTAGAAGATAAATCAGCACTCTAGTCAGTACCAAGTTGGAAACCTGCAAGAATACCCACAGAAGTTATGGTAAGTATTTGAATTAGTAAAGGTTCTAACCAAGCTATGTCAGCAAACCCAGATAACAAAACAATGGCCAAATGATTGGCAGGGGCCACTCTACATTCCAACACTTGGAAAATGCATTAGGATTTTGTCGAGTTACAGGCTAGTATAGATAGGTGGCAAATTTGGCCTCTCCTAGTAAGAATCTCACTGTCCAACATTCGGATGCCATACTGGGCAGGACACATTAGCAAAGTATTATGTCTTCTGGCATGACTCAGAAGAATTAAAATTTTGCTTTGGAGAGGTGCAACAGCTTTGTTTTCTTTCATCCCTGGGTTTTCTGGAGTGCAGTTGTCATAGCTGGTAAAAAGCCTGACCTCTCTTGGACAGGATCACCTTATCACTGGGACAAATTGGTTTGTCTGGGATTAGGGCTTGCTGGCAATATTCTGTGTTAATTTATTAGCTAGAAGAGCCAACAGAAGCAGGATGCACAGAGAGATGCAATATCTCAGAGACAGACAGCACAGAGAAAAAGAAAAAGAAATGTAACCTTGCCACTCCAGCTCTACTTTTGGAGCAATAAAAATATGAGCCAAAGTCTATGCTAGACCTAGTATCCATTCATTCATACTTAAACCTGTCTCCATTATGTAGAATTTAAAAATAATATTAGCCGTATGCCCATATTCAGAATGCTGAGATGTAAACTGAGCTCCTTACTGTGTTGACAGGGCCAGCACAAAAGCATTATTTGCCATGAACACCAAAGGCAGCAACTGATTGAGGGAAAATGAAGTCAGTAACATACTGAGTCTATGTTTCTGACCCATCAATAAAAGCAAAAGCCTAAGGACTTATCTATACTGCCAGGTTGCCCCATTTCCAATATAAATCAGCAACCCTTTTGGGATGGCAGAAATAGGTAACAGCTTTAGTACATATTTCCTCATATATCCACTCATCATTAATGCTATCTTCAGTCATGTTCTCCTGCACTGTTTTCAAAATAATATTCTCCTGGTTTGGTCAGCTCAGGTATACCTGGATGCAATTTACTTTCTTCTAAGCTAGAAATACCTGCATATATTCTACATTTCTTGAATAATGTCAGCTGCAGAATCTGTTACAGCAGCTGTTTCTTATTAGTACAGTAGTTATAACACTTGTGTTACATGTAGAACAGCCCTGGTTTGAAGCCCAACAAATATATTTTGGGAGTTTAAATTGTTTTCCCCCCCCAATAACTTCATAATTTTTCCAGCTACTTGACAGAAAACGCAATAAAACTTGGCTGCCTGTTTAGCCTTCTGAAAGGGCATGAAGACCTGGTTCCTCCTCTAGCATTGACATGGAAAGTCAGTTCTGTTTTTAATCTCAGTTTTTATTGATTGTTATAAGACACCTAGGATCATTATATGAGATAAGCAGCCATCTAATCTGCGTTCTGTAAATAAGTTAATTAATGCATATCAGAGGATATACTGTATGCCCAGTAAGACATGTCTATTGGAAGGAAAGGATTGGCCATTGTTTTTCTGGAATAGAATGCTGGGAGACTCCAGGGGTGGAATAATTCACTAGTGGGCCATTTCCTCCAGCGGTAGCTTCCAATCTAGACTGAATACTGCTACCCAAGTGTCTCAGTCAGGATTCTGCTAAATCAGTTTGGTATCATGCTGGCATGAACCACATGAGGCAGCAGGAGCTTAAGGTTGCAAAACCAAACACTAAAAATCAGAAAAATATCATTTACAGGGACCCCCCTAATTATATCTTTCAAAATCAATTTTTAAAAAATTGAAAAAAGTAAAAAGCTTAATAATGTTAATAATTCTGAAGCAATTATTATTATGTACCACACAATTTGGTTTTTAGATGTTCTCTGTAGTTTAATTTCATTGCCAGTAAACAAAAGAGTATTATATTAATATGAATATGTCAACATAGCATTAATTCTGCATAACCTTCAGAAAATAGGAAAGGTAGCAATTAAACTCTTAAAAAATTGAATTGACTAATTAATCATTCTTTGCCTATGGCAATAATAAGTCATTAGTCTTGTAGTGGCTTATTATAAGGTGCAATGTGTAGATGGGTTCATTTCACGCAACTACTTGCTGAATGTTGATTAGGTTATTTATAGATAATACGTGCTTGTTATGATCAATTATGGCTTACATCCATGAATAGTTTTTCTGCTAAAAGGAAATAATCTTAAGGCTCAGTTAAACCATCTGTACCATAGCAGCTTTCTAAAGATCCCCTTAATATCTTTTCTTTTTGCTACAGATGGGCTTCATCTTTCTGACAAAAGCCTGCGATTGTACCTTGAGTTAAGCAAATCAATCAACTTTTTCTTTCATGCATTTTTCATGCTATTGTATGTTTTCCTTTTTCTGCTCTTCCATAAAAAAAAAAAACCTTCCTCCAGAGACTTTAAAATATTCATAATTAGTTAATAGCAGAGGTGCTATTCAGCAGGTTCTGACAGGTTCTGGAGAACCAGTAGCGGAAATTTTGAGTAGTTCAGAGAACCGGCAAATACCACCTCTGGCTGGCCCCTGGAGTGGGGAGAGAATGGGGATTTTACAGTATCCTTCCCCTGCCATGCCTACCAAGCCATGCCCACCACACCTACCAAGCCACGCCCACAGAATCGGTAGTAAAAAAAATTGAATTCCACCACTGGTTAATAGATATATTTTGTTGGCAGCTTACAAAAGTCCCAAGTAAAGGAAGAAAGCAAAAGACCACTGGTAATCCATAGTCATGTTAATTCTCATTTTATTTTATTTGCTAAGGCTACCCAACTCCAAAAAGACCCTGGGCAGTTTACCACATATCCAATACATTAAGTTTAAAAAATAGAATTAAAACAACATGACCACCCAGATTAAAGCATTATTCTTCATCATCTGGAAAACAGACATTCAGACTTTTAATTTTCAAATTTTCACTAATCTTGCAAATGAAATTAGAAAGTACTAATTTTTTTAAGCAGAAATAATAACTACAAGAAAAAAGGGCAATTTGAATTAGACATTCTTCATATGAAATTAGACATTGTCTTTGTTGCTCATTGAACATAAGGTAAAGACACCCCTAGCGAACTTTTCTTAATACTCCCTGGAGTTTCTGGCTCTTTAGAATCTTTATTATGCATTTAAGTAGAAATGGAACTATGGTGTAAAAGCTTGTTTACAATTTTCAAACATTCATTTAGTTTTAAACTAAAAAGAGCCAAAGTTATGAACATTTTGTCCTGACTCTCCAGATAGTAAGCTGGTACTGAAATGCTCCAACAGCAACATATATTCCTTATTCTACAATCTCCAAAAAAGGTTTTTAAGCATCCTTTATTCCAATAACAACTCTGGATTATAGAAATTAGATGGAGAAAATACCACTCCTAAACAAAACAACAAACAATCTTATAGAGGAAGAAATGCAGAAATTCAAGTTGCTATCTATAAACACAATAAGGGTGTTGCCACATATTCTGCATATTCCTGAACTTTTATAATAAATGTCCTTCACTGTAATTTACACTTATTTTATGGGGGAAAAACTCCATTATGAAAGAAAAACAATTAGAGTTGCAAATTGTATTCAGCCGGTTTGGAATGGTTTGAGCAAACCAGTAGTGGAAATTTTGAGTAGTTTGGAGAACTGGCAAATACCACTTCTGGCTGGCCCCGCCCTCCTGCCCCTGCCTTTCCCTGTCCTATATTCCCTTGTTTTTTAGCTCAGCTGATTCATGCAGCAGAGCGGATTGCCGTGCCTCAGCTGAGCTAAACAACAGTTCATCTCACCAGCACTGACACCGAGGGCGGTCTTTGAGTGCTGCACACGCGCACAGCATGCATTAGGTGCCCATGTGCACAAAGCATGCTGTCATAGAATCGGTAGGAAAAGATTTGGAATCCCACCACTGCCATGAATACTTGAGTAAATGTTAGGTCAACATGAAAATAACACTTAATGTGGTAATATGATTAAAACCTAGTACTACCATAGGCTTCAGAATCCAAAAGACAAAAATTCTATATAACTATTGATGAATTAAAGATCAGTACTGCAGACATTTCAAAGGACTGCTCTTTTAGCATTAATGGTTGTTGAATCATTGGTATGGATTGGTAATTGCACAGTACATGTGTGATCAAAAGTAATGGAATATTTATGCAATCAACATGGATGTAAAGACATTTAATGATACCTTTAGATGTGTTGTGAATATGAATTACTAATTAACATAATTATTAAAATCATAATATTTGTCAGGAGAAATCATATTTTTATACAAGTAATGCTTTCCCTCATTATTTCCAAGAGGATTAGATAAATTAATTGCATAGATCAGAGAGGCCAGGTTTCTGACCGGAGACTAGAATGCCATGTTGGAAATAGGAAAAAGAGAAAAAAGGTTGGATGCTATGAGCTAAGAACAGAAATGAATAGGAGAACGATTTAAACCAGTTTCTGCTAGTATAGTTATTTCTCCATTGCCAGCAGTCTTTAAAAACCCAAAATAATACACACACACACACACACACACACACATATATCACCAGATGGAGTTAATAGAAATAAAACTGATAAGAAGGTAGAAAACTTCAACAAAGAGGCCCACTGTGAAATAAATCGGGAACCACTCATGTGCAACTTCCAAGTCAAGGTAAAAGTGAAAACTAAAGCTAAACAGTTTCTATATTACGAACTTGAACACATGCATACTATTTTGAAGGAAGACTTCAGAAATTGCTTTGAAGTTCTGAATATCATTAATGGGAAACCAGAAGAACTCTGGAAATCAAAGTAGTGTTAAGGGTGAATATGGAAAGATACTACCAAAGGTCAAGAAACAAGAACAACAAAAACTAGAAGTCAGACTCCATTACCACAGTAAGTGACTATCATGTTTACCGGTCCGATGGTGAAATCCGTAGAGGGGATGTTGTTGCTATCTTCTATAAAACATCCCTAAATCTAAAAGAACATTCAAGTTACACAGGAGCTTGCTCTTCCTGAGGACCATCGTCTGTGAGCTGTCCTTAAAATAAATGATGGAAACTGTTAAGAACAGAAGAGAAGCAGAAGCAAAGGAAAACAACTGAGGAACTCAACAAAGAATTTCAAAGAGCTGTTAAAAGAGTCAAGGAGCAACTTTACAATGACATCCGAAAAGCTATTCATGGAAAAACAAGGAAAGTCTTCCAAAAGTCCATTCCTCTATGTGACTAAAATGATAAAAAAAAAAAAGCTTCTGCTCAACATTGGCTAATCATTAGGCTAACCTGAAAACATATCCATATTTTTCAGCAGTGATATCTGCAACCATTTGCATGAATACAGAAATATTAAGCCTTCCAATTCACAGATACTCCCACTGAGTAGGAAAGATTCCACTTGCTAACTGCTAAATAGATAGGAGATTATCTTTGTCAGATCTGGAGTTATTTGATGCCTGCACACATGGTACCCATTGAAATTAAATTGAAATCATGTAAAATAATCAAGCTAAATATTATGTACCAGCTGTTTTATTCAGTAAAGTTGTCAGTCAACACACACAGCATATGGTAGCTACACAATCTTTATTGAATGGCTATTTTGGGAATAACTAGTGAATAACCCAAGAGACTGTGTGTGTCTGTGTGTGTGTGTGTGTGTGTGTGTAAATTGCTGTGTTCAGCAAAATTGTAGAAGGAAATTTGCAGAATTTGTAATATGAAGTATCTCAAATATTTCAGTACAATCTCTTAACTATTTCCTTCTCCCTAGTTCTGCTTTTTTTAAAAAAAAACTTTAAATAATTCTCTAGCTCTGGGAGGTATATCTAGAAGGGAGGAAATAAAAGCTAATATGGCAGCCACAACTGCATAAGCCAAGGCCTGACCCTTTACGTGTATAAAATAAGAGTATAGCTTTGATGTCACTGCTGCCATCTTGACTTTTTTTTTTACTCCTCCTTGCAGGTGGCCCTGAGTGCTCAGATGGCTGATTTGCAGTCACAGGAGAACTTGTGTCCCTTGAATTTCCTTCCTCAGTTCCCAGAATTCTTTCTGCCTATAAAGGCAGTAAATGGAGGGCACAGTTTTGAGAGGGTTACATCTAAATTAAGATGCAAGCCTTGAAATAAACATTCCACAATTACAGAATGAAAAGCACCATGCAAACATAATTGGGAAAGCTCATTCTGACCAAGTGTGTGATATTGCCTACCTACTGTACAGCCCCAGCCCCAAATTGTTGAGTGAATCTCTTGCACATTAAGATGTTGCCCAACCCTATTCTATTCCTTGTTTCTTCTGGCACCCTGAATCCACTACCTGTCAGGGATAAGCTTGTAGTTAGAGAACTACCATGCCAATACCCTGTTTCCCCAAAAATAAGACAACCCCTGATAATAAGCCCAATTGGGCTTTTGAACGCATGGCAATTAGGCCAAGCGCTTATTTCAGGGTTCAAAAAAATATAAAACAAGGTCTTATTTTCAGGTAATTCATCTCTTTCCATTTATGTCGCCCCTTCTCATTTTAAGAAGGCTATTTTTCATAAATCTTGAGATGTGGCTTTTAAGGAATAAGACCAATACTCTGTTTTAATACAATCAAGTTGAAATGATCATGTATCAATTTTCCAATGGGATTAAACAGAAATAAGAATACATGGATAACTCTTAAACTGGGTTTTTTTTCAGTTTAACATTGGCAAGATTAGGAAGCCCTTGTGGGCATAAAAATAATACAAGCATATCTGGAAGAGCCATTCTGGCTAGTAATTCCCTCTGATTCCTTTAGCAAATAGCTCCAAAACATCCATTCTCATTTGCTGCTGCCATACTCATGGGATTTTTCTGAAATATTGCAGTCAGTTAATAAATGTATTTATTGTTTTAACTGTCAGTTGTAACAAATATAAAGCCTTCACAAAAGTGACCAAACATTAATACAATATATTAAAATGCAAAAAAAAAAATCAGTAAAAACATTAAAACGGTGATATTGCAGCAGTTTAATTAGTCAATTCATATCCAGCAACCAATGCAGAGAATCCATACTAAAAGAAACATTATACAATGACATTTCCAAGTAATTTAATAATTACATACCCTAGTATCTGGCAGTTTGGCTAAACTCTCTCTTCCCACCTTCAGATTCAAGTAGAAAATGTTTCCCTTTTTGCCTTTTTTCAAGTTTTGGGGCCTCTCTTTTTTAAAAGACCCCAAAGATTTCTAGGCAATTTATTAGAAGGTTTATTATTCTCTATAAAAATAGATGATACTTTGTAAAACAGCCAACTAATTGTACCATCTTTGCCTTGCTTAGTGAATTTACAGTTGGACATTTGTGACTAAGAAGATATGATGGGATATGATGAGAAAACAAAAAGGACAAAGCACAAAATACACCAAAATATACTTTGGCAAGTAACAAAGATTTACAAAATACATGGCCTAAGAAACACAAGATTTGAATACTAATCCATACTTAGATGCCAAAGATCTGTGGGTAAATTTGGGTCAATCACTTTCTTTCAGAAAAAACTCCCACAAGGACTGTTGCTGGAATAAGTGGGGCTTCTAGTACACCTAGGTATGACTTCAAACCAAACAAAAATACTAAATGCAATGTATCACAATGCAGTGTAATTCCATTTCCTTTGTTCCTGGAGATCAAGATTTGCGTAGCAATGGCATGGGGAAATGCCAGTGTTTATAAACCCTGAAGAGATCCATACCAGTCGGGCTTCAGGCCTAGGTACAGCACGGAAACAGCATTGGTCACGTTGGTTGATGATCTCTGGAGGTCACGGGACAGGGGTTGCTCCTCTGTCCTGGTTTTATTAGACCTCTCAGTGGCTTTTGATACCATCGATCATGGTATCATGCTGCAACAGTTGGAGGGGTTAGGGATGGGGGGCACCGTGTTGCGGTGGTTTACCTCCTTCCTCTCCGGCCAAATGCAGTTTGTGTTGGCAGGGGGACAGAGGTCAACCTCAAGGCACCTTGTTTGTGGGGTGCCGCAAGGGTCGGTCCTCTCACCCCTTTTGTTCAACATTTATGTGAAGCCACTGGGTGAGATCATCCGTGGTTTTGGGGTGAAGTTTCATCAGTATGCTGATGATACTCAGCTGTACATTTCCACCCCGGACCACCCCAATGATGCCCTTGATGTGATGGCCCGGTGCCTGGAGGCCATGTGGATCTGGATGGGGAGAAACAGGCTCAGATTCAACCCCTCCAAGACTGAGTGGCTGTGGTTTCTGGCATCCCGATATAGCCAGCTGGTTCCATCTCTGGCTATTGGGGGGGAGACTTTACCCCTCTAGAGAGGGCTCACAACTTGGGTGTCCTCCTGGATGCACGGCTGTCTCTAGAATATCATATGACAGCTGTGGCCAGGGGGGCTTTTTATCAGGTACGCCTGATCTACCAGTTGCGCCCCTTTCTGGATCGGGACTCCTTATGCACGGTCATTCACACCCTCGTCACTTCCTGCCTGGACTACTGTAACGCTCTCTACATGGGGCTCCCCTTGAAGAGCACCCGGAGACTCCAGCTGGTCCAGAATGTGGCTGCGTGGGTGATTACGGGAGCAACTTGGTGCTCCCATGTAACACCTCTCCTGCGCGAGCTGCACTGGCTCCCGGTGGTCTTCCGGGTGCAATTCAAGGTGTT
>JANHZT010004834.1:158975-169030 GCA_032468215.1 Stegonotus admiraltiensis
TAGCAGGCAACTCAGCTGGGATCCTCAGAGCTTGGCTCGTTAGAGCCATTTAAAAGAAAAAAAAGGCTCTGATGATCGCGTGGCTCAGCTGGGCATGGGGGGCAGGGGCAGGGGCAGGGATTTTTGCTACTGGTTCTCTGAACTGCCCGCCGCCATCACTACCTACTCGCCCGAGCCGGTCCGAACTGGGAGCATTTCACCCCTGCTACAAATGCCTGAATTATCTGGTCATTTTATTGTCCTACACATTACAGAACCTATATGACCATTGCCTGCACTGAACCCAATTAATTCCAATTAAATATAAAAGACAAAAAGACATTTTGTGGCTAAGGCCTGATAAGAGAATAGTAAAAATAAGGAAAAGTGGCTGATTTGCATGAAAAAGAAGAATGGTTTCAGTTGGACTAGAATTTCAGTTTGTAAAAAATGAGGAGCAATTGTTTAAATGTGGGAGTTCACTACTGTGACCAACAACACTGAGAAACAAACAACTTGAGCTTAATTATGTTTGTTTACTGTACTTGCATGGGGACCAGTGATGGGTTGTCCCCTGTTTGGACCGGTTAACAAGAACCGGTAGTAAAACCAGCGGGAGGCCCCACCCACTGCCCCAGATGTCATCATCAGCAATCTGTGCATGCCCAGAAGCAAGGCACGCGTGATCCCATTGCAAACCAGTAGTAAAGGTAAGTAGAACCCATCCCTGATGGGGACACAGAGGACCACATAACTGTGAGGGTGGCTGGCCCCATAAACACTCCCCGCCCACCTGTATTAACACTTGCTAACTACCCATATTGGGAATTTTTCACCTTTTGAAATTTTATAAGGTTATTTTTTATTTTAAAACTTTTTAATCTTAAATTAATTCTGATTTTAATGTTAATTTTATTGAGTATATTATACACTACCCAAAACCCCTCTCTAAGGGAGATAGGGAGTTAAGAAATAGGAAATACAAATAAAATAAATAAAATACTTCTATGCTGCTGAATTTCCAATGGCCCTCAGCAGCTTGCGACAAGCAGAAACAAGATTAAGAATGAAACTTCATGACCTAACAAAACATCTCCTAATTTAACTAGCCCAAAGTAGCTATGTAAGTGAAGTTGGGAAGTCATGCAACCCTCCTACCACCTTTTAGAAAAAAAGACAAATGTTGTATGTTACTTTAAGGACTTCAAGACTTTAATTTGAACTTAACATTAAAAGGTAAAGTAAGTTATGTTTATGCAGCAACATCATCCTGCAAGTCCTAGAAAGGTGGAGCTGATTGCAACAATAGCCCGTTGTTGTGGAAGTTGTGTGTTGTAATCAAGCATTGTGTACATTTTTGCTATGTTGTGTTGTGTCCAGTTCTTGGAGAGCAAAGAACTCTCACAGGCTAAATTAATCCTTATTGTTTCAGGTGCTGGGGCAGGGGTGGTATTCACTTACCCTCGCTACCGGTTCACAAATGGGAGCGCACACGCCACCTCTGTGCATGTGCAGGGCCTTCTGCACATGCGCAGAGTGTCAAAAGAGACATGATGACGTCCGGGCAGGTGGGCGGAGCCTCCCACAGCCGCAGCTACCGGTTCTCCCAAACTGGATAGAACCAGCTGAATACCACCACTGTGCTGGGGTCTTTGTAGAAGAAATCCCCTCAGAGAACGGAACTAATAAACTTCCTCTTCCAACTGTTACTGCATGGGCAAATTCAATCCAAAGTAAGCAGTACAAGTTATATTGCTTTCTGGGCCAAAGGTAAGCCCTTAAGTTCACACATTGTAACACAGTTGGCTTACTTTCCATATGTTTGTCAGAAGCCATGATTTACTGCAATACATAGAGAGACTTCATATGAATTAAATATATTTGATTTCATTATTTATTTATTTCTAAAAGTACCAGGTGTGTGCAAGGGGCTGTGTTTGAGAAACAACAATGGTGCTTTATACTCTGTGTTGTTGCTGCACAAGGGGGTCAAAAGAAGTGAAAATTACAGCCACAACCATGCAAACATTGTGATGTATGTAAAAAGGGGACAAGGCTTTGATTGCATGGTTGTGATCACCATTTTTGCTTTTTTAGCCCCTTCTGTGAAGACATGACTGGTCCTGAACCTCCTCCAGCACATTTCCAGGAGGTAGGCAAAAGCTGCACCTGATTGATGCAACAGGCCAATTTTGTTATGGTTTCTGAAAGGGGAATTGGGTTGCAGCTCGAAGCTCAGATCGAAGCATTATGCTGTGTCCGTCCCCATGGAAATAGCAGGAGTTGCATCATGCACAACATGACATCACTGCACAAGTATCTTAAATGACACAATTCCTCTCACTTGAGTCATTGTCGATGGGCCACCCTAACTTATACATCTAGCCAGGCCTTGTAGAAACTTGCCATGCAGAATGTCTCCATGAGAAATGAGTGCGTTTTTTTAAAAAAAATGTTGATTATAATACCATTCAAGAAAAATGCACACTTTACTAATGATCATAACTAATGCGGCACCATCTCCAGGGGTTCTCAAAATGCCACAGTGAATAATAAGCACATATATATTTGTTTAGGTGAGTGTTTCAACTGTAAGAAATTTAACCTTTATTTTGAGGGATAATGTATTTTGGAGGTGTCACAACCAAAATGCTCAGGTATTTTTCACTTCCTTTTTCTATAAATTTACTTGTCAGCAAAAAGGTGATGCATCGACTTGGTAAGTTGTTCTGAGAGGTTTCTGTTCCAATAATCAGAATGGCTGCCCCAGATAGGATTCAAATTCTCTACTTCAGGGTTGATTAACAGTGGTGCAATGCCTTGATTTATTTCTATGCTGCTAAAATGATTCCAAACACATAACAATACAGTCAAAATATAAATGAATTATTCACTAAAAGTAGTTCAATAACAAATCCATAAAACCATCAAATTAAAAATAAATTAAACTATAAGACCCATTAACTCTTTTCTCCAATTCAACTTACCCTTCATTTTTGTGTCCACTCAAGTCTTCTATCTATTTATCTAGACCTCTGCTTCATTGAGTGTGATTGAATGTGTGATTATAAGTTACCTAACGCTACCTTGCTGGCAGTATTTGGGCCTTTATCCCTATAAGGCTTATGAAGTCTCCATTCTGTTTACTTTCTTAGGAGGCTATGTGAAACTATTAGTCATATCAAGATATACTGTAGCTACATTAGAATACTAATTTCATTAGAGTTCTAATTTCATTCCAGAAATGTTTTTGTAATTATGTTTTGTGGTTAAAACTGTCAGTGGCTATCATTCTGATCCACCTTCATGCAAGTCGCTTAAAAGGAGTAAGTAAAAGTAATGTACAATGTTCTAGTGGCCTTGATCAGGAATGTCATGATTTTTGTTAGGTTCTTTCTACAGGTAGAAACTTCTACATCAAACTGGGAAACAGTATCTTTTGTGGCCCACTATCAATACTGCGCTTATGAGGATTTGCTTCAATTTGCTTAAAATGTGATAGAATTCAACTTTAACACCATTGGTGAGAATTCAGAACTTCCATGGTACCCTTAGTGAATGGACTCAGGGAGCTTAGGAGAATAGCTTCTGTCAGAATGTCATTTGTTCAAAGCAATGCCAACATGCCTGTTTTACATGGGCAATTATAACATAAAAGATAAAGACAGAATTGATGTGATGGTAGTTAGGTACACAATCTAGGTTTATGCTAGCATTTGCAATATCATCATGACATGCTGGTCTACTATCTTTTTTCCTTCCTGTTTCTCTTCTTCTCTACCCCTGTGTGTAATGCAGCTCATTTCTAACAGTAAGATTTCATCCTTCTTTCACAGAATCTAAAATAAGACCTGTGATTGAGCACTGAAGTCTGCATTCCTTTGAATCACAAGTGGTTACAAGTAAAAGCAAGTAATTATTTTTTACATAAAATAAGTAATTTATATGAAAAATAAGCATGCTTATTTTTTTCATTTGAGAGTTTCATAATAACATCTGTGCTTCTGAAGAATGAAATCTTACATTTAGAAATAAATTGTTTAAAATCATTTGAGATACTTTATTATTCTATTGTACCATGGGACAATAATATAAAAGGCAGGTAATATGTCACTTGTTTGTGATTTATTTTTGTGAAGGTAAAAGCTTGTTTTGGAATTGTATCTATTGTTCCCAAGAAATGCACATTTCTGCACAATACTCAAATAGATGCACAAAGGATGTACTGATAGAGCTTTTCAATACTTATATTCAATTATTATCTCCCAAGAATACAGCTCTGATCTGTTTAAAATGTATTTGATTTTAAACTGATTATACTCTTATCTATAGAGAACTCTTTGCAAACTGTAATTTTTTAAAAGGATCTATTCTGAGCAATGCAGTTAATATACAGTACCTGAGAATAATGTTCATTAATTGTTTTATAGTCATATTTGTGTAATCTATATTTAAAGGCATTTTGTATTTTTGCACATAATTGTTTCTTATTTTTTTTGCTTCCCATTCAGTTCAGAATTTTCAACGTAAACACCTCTATATTCCAAAAGTGATTCATTTCATACTGAAATGAAGTATGGATGCCATATCATGCCAAACTATGCTAAAAAGGCATTCTAATAATGCATATCTCCTGAGAATTCTGGAAACTATAGACTAAATAGTTTGAGAAAGTATAAAAATGGGAAAGACAGCTCTAAAACAAATAATCCAAACATCTAGCCATTCAACCATTTGCCAAAGGCACTGGAAAAAAAAAGATTGAATTGAATAAGAGACATACACATTCAAATATGCTTTTAGATGATGTTGCATTCCACTATGTTCACAAGTGGTTGAGTATCCCCACCTAAATTCTGGTTGAAGTAGTTAATTGCTGTAAATTAAAGCAGAAAGTTAGAACAACAGCTTAACTGATGGGGAGAACCATGCTTTCTCCTAGTATTGTTTAATTCTGAATATATTTCAGTTATTCCATGAATGGCATAAGTCTCTCAATAGATTGCAGAGGGTGAAAAAACAATGCTTCTATGTCTTTCTATGTCATCCTCTTCTTCTGGCAACAGAACTTAAATAAATGACTTCTAATATTTGGATTTCATCATTCAAGGCAGAAGGAAGAGACTAAATTCCAAAGCCCTGAAAAGGCATTGGGTGGCCTACAGATGCATTAGAGCATGGTATCTAATGCCAAACTCCAGGCCTATACAGTTTGTTGTTCATAAATCACATTATTTTATCTATTACAAACTTCTAAAATTGACAATAACTTTTAAATAAACCCAGGCCTACAGAAAATTCAGGAGATCCCTTATGCTTCAAGTAAACTCCAATAATCACTTGTGGATAGTATTTATCTTGAAGAAACACCTGTTATGAAAAATTTCACAGACTCCTGCTATAGTATAATTGATTATAGGAATGGGATATTAATTCAATCTAATGACCACTAGAGTGTCCAGTACTATTGATTACTACCATTGTTTTCACCTTCTCCTGCCTTTGAAAACCTTTTAACAATGCTTATTGCTTCAATCCGTCCCTTATTTTGTCATATAATATCTTATGGGATCATACTTCTTAATTGTTTATGCATTTCAGAAGAAAAGAATAAAATTTTTGACAAGGCCATTACTGATCGAAGGTGAAATTCTATGTAGAATCATGAACATAAAGAAAAGGCTCTTAAAGTCATTCATATTCAAAACCTAATTAAGAGCTAAAGAGGCTGAAGGACAGTTTAGATAGAAATCAATTTGTATTTGACAAGGGCTAATGTCTTTAGTAGGCAGATGTGAATATAACCTGCCACAACTACTCAAACTTTACCCTTTTGGGAAATAAATAAGACATCTGGAAGGTAATTTATATTGCTTCTTGTGCTAGGGAACTATTTATTTTCCTTACCCATCCTAATAATACGCACTATGTGTCAGCTACCAGAAAGTAATATAACAATTCTTTTCTCTCCTGATTAAGTCATTATCAAAGTTGAAGAAACTGTAACTAGGTCCAAAAAAGCCACAGAGGGAACGTGCATGCCACGTGAATGATTTCTGAAATGGTTTAACGAATTCAGAATTTAAATAGATAGGGAGGGAGGGAGGGAGGGAGATACAGGACTTCCTTTTACAAACCAAAACAAATAAATAAATGGCTTTATTTTGCAAACCAGACTTTAGGATGCATGAATGGTTTTGATATACATCCCAAGAGCTATGCACACTTTGAAAATAATTCAGAAGAAAATGCTTTAACTTCATGAACAACTCAGCACTTTTCTGCGATTCATTAAATCAACCCAACCTTAGTCAAAAGGTATTCTCAAGAGCCAGTAAAAGTTGTCATTGCTTTAAGAATCACATTAACTTTGAAGAACGGATTCCTGAAGAATGAAGCGGTGATGTTTTGTAGCTGAAATTCTTTTGAATCTTTTTCAGTATATGCCCAGGTATTGTTTGAGAAGGGAAATAAGTCCTATTTTAGATCTTTGTGTAGATTGTGTGTATATGCACATGTATGTATGTGTATCTGAAGAAAAAAAAACAGTAGCAAAGAATCTTCAGTGGAAATATTTTAAAATAAACTCCTTCATATTTACACTATGACAGAACTAGGCAGATCTTTTCCTAAATTAGAACAGGGAATACATTCTGTGGTGTTCATTCATGAGGGTGCATGCTTAGCATGTAAATCCCTCAACCATATCATTCTTTAATAGAGCTCCATGCTAGAATTACTATTTTCAAGAGAAGACCTGGTTATAGATGCTGCTAATTTGTATTGCATGTACATTGCTAAAGGAGTTGAAGAACATCCTTAGGCTATAAATAGATCAAGAAGATTGTTGACAGTTTAGATAACCCCCCTGTCTAGATCTGCAGGGGATGTTGGCTTGACTTTAATTCAAACTAGTTCTCAAATAGGGGCCATTCAAACTGTTGGTAGAACTGCTAAGTAGAACTGCTATAAATGGCTCTAAAAATAAATGCAGGAAGTGCTGAATTTTTTATAAGGTAAAACTGTTTCAAATTCAAGACATTTCATACATAAATGATCCCGAAAATAGGTACTTTGACACAAAATTTTGCAAAGCGTACATGTGTTTGAGGTTTAAAATTGGGACAGCTTCTGATTAAATAAATTTCTAAGAAAAATATGGCTTGTTTTTGCTCTTTTTTAAAAAAAAAAGCATGATGATACAGAAAATGGAATTCTCCACATAAAAGCAGGTGTATTTTAAAACACATACATACATTTCTATTTAAATGAGTAACTAACAAAGCTTTTCCCCTGGTAATGTAATTATAAAATATAACACATTTATAGAATTCTAATTATGAACAGTTTGTCAAAACCATGCTGTTGGATTTTGTGCTAATTTTAAAGCAAACCAAGGACAGAAGATAATTTCAGAGTAGATTTCATTAAATACTAAAAGAGATTCAATGTAGTGTTCTGTGAATATTGTTAAATGTTCCCTCTGTTAAAGAGATTCAAATTATTTATTTACTATTATTAAATTTATTTACCTCCCATCTTGTTTTGATGTGATTCTGGGCAGTTTGCAGCATAAAGGCATTAAAATGATCAAAGACAAATATTCTTAATACAATAACATAACAGGAAATCTAAGTAAAATCATAGTTGGGGAAGAAGGGAGTTGAACAGAGAGGAGGAAGGGATTGGCTTTTAAATACAACTACCTCCAGATTTTTTTAAAAAAAACATAGCACATCTATTAGCAACAAATTTCCTAGTTTATTTATTGAGTGGTTAAAAAAATCCTTTCATTTTATCCTAATCTTCTTCGATCATCTGTTCTGTATGACCTGAGTACTTAAAGTTTGAGATAGACATCATTTCCTAGTTTCTCCATGTCAGGCATATTATTTGCATCTCATTTACTTGTTCAATTTAATATAAGGCTTATTACATCCAAAAGACTCAAATAACAAAATACAGTTATAATCAAAAGTTTTAGCATCTATTTGAATTTACTAAAGTGTTATTAAAAACCTTGTTTTCATAGCCATTGTTAAAAATGTGATTGTTCCACTGTAATTTTAAGATATTTATCTGAGAGTAATACTTTTACTCTCGGAAATAACTCTTCTTATCCACAATTTTAAAACAGACCAGATGATTTTTTGCTGAGAACTCTTGTAACTCTTGCAGCAACATGTAATCCACAGTTTCAAGGTCAACACAGCTACAAGGACAACAACATTGAGGAATGAAAATGTTTTGAAATCTACTGTGTAACATATTTGATGGCAAATATTTGCACTATCTTCCTTAAAAACACTAGAAATGTTTTTCACCTTCCCCATTGTAATACTCTTCCTTCCGCCCTTCTGGTTTAGTAATCTACTCAAAGAGTATCAGTTCTGCCCATGTGTTAGCATACACTGCCTTTTTAATAGAGGTGTCCAAGATACATTCATCTCTCCATTCATCACACAATACCCAATACAGGCTGATTGCTTTAGCCTCTTGCTAGCTGACAAGGAAACAGGGATTTTAGAAGCATAGCCTACATCTGCATCTGAGCTATGATTAAAACAACTCCTCCAAATAAAATGATTCTGAGCCTTGTGGAGGCTTCCATATTTCAACATATCTCTCTCTTTCTCTCTCTCCACTATGTTTTTATCTTGTTATCATTTCACTTCTAATTACTTGGATTATGATTACAATATTCATAAACAAATCCTACCAGGGCTATAGCAAGTAGTAGTCTAATTACACGTTAGATGGTTAAAAATTGTTATAAAGTCTTATAGATTCAAGTATTTATATTATTTAGCTTAATGACAGCCCTTCAAGGTAGACTAGACTAAGAAACAAGTTGTGCAAACAATGTTACTTTCATTATAAGGTTTTAGTAACAGAGTCTTATAAAGTTTCAATGTGCTTTTCTTCTTTCTCCTAGAATTAGGAAGGATCTTTCCTGGCCTCCTTACTCTGATTACAGGTCTGATTATTTTACAGATAAAAATTTCTTTTATCTGACCATTGTCTTGGTTGTGGATCTTCTGCTTGTTCCTCAAGACTATTGCTTTTTCCCACCATACTTAACTACTCATAGGTACCATATCTAATATTTTATAATTTTATGCTGGTTATTTTATATTTTATTAATATAGCACCCTGTTGCTTCTAATTCTGTTTTTTGAATGGTTGCAAGGTTATTTATTTTATGCTGGTTTATAGCTCAAAAGCAAACAAACATTTATTCTATTAGCAATTCTATATTTTTTTATTTGTAACCACTAAAATACATAGGGAATTGAAAAGTCTAATTATAATATAATATTATAAAAATGAATATTAAATTTTGGCGTTTGCTATTAATTCCTGTACTGACCTATCCCATAATCTTTGTTAAATATAGTTAAAAAGCCAAAGTCTTACTCCTAGGGAACAAATAATCAGGACCAATATCAATATGAACAAATATTTTAAGTTACCTATTTAAAATACATATCTGTGGAATAATTATTTGGAATTGTATATACCAAATCTTCCTTGGTTTTAAAAACATGTATTTGAATCAAAATTTAATTATAATTAGCGAAGTTTTTGCATTACCCAGTTTTCCAGGAGAATAACAGAATTTCAAATATTCCAACTTGGAATATTTAAAAGAGCTCTTCAAAATTTTACTTGCAATTGAATTGTTACTGTTGGTTATTCTGTTCTAAACAGAAGCTTGATATAATGATTACATTAAAAACTTGTTCTTCTGCTGTGAAAAATTTTCCACCAAATAAAAATATCAAATAAAATTCATTATAGTAGCTTTGGATTTCAAAGGTATGCCTTATAGCAGTGATGGCTAAACTTTTTGCCGTCGTGTGCCAAAAGCGGGGGGAGTGTGGGCGGGTCGTGCGTGCATGTGCCCTCACCTATAATTCAATGCCCCTCACGCATGTGTGCATGACCCCCCTGCGTTCCCACCACTTTTGGCACATGATAGCATGGTGGGCCTGGTAGGCCTGTTTTTCACCCTCCCCAGGCTCCAGAGGCTTTCTTGGAGCCTGGGTAGGGCAAAAACGTCCTTCCCCACCTCC
>JANHZT010004834.1:191869-214771 GCA_032468215.1 Stegonotus admiraltiensis
TGGAGATTGTGCAGTATCCTTCCCCCGGAGTGGGGTGAGAATGGAGATTTTACAGTATTCTTCCCCTGCCCTGCCCACCAAGCCACACCCACCAAGCCATGCCCTGCCCACCAAGCCATACCCACAGAACCGGTAGTAAAAAATTTTGAAACCCACCACTGATGAGAAGTTTAAAGGACAAATGCTGAATGCATTACTATATAGACTGAATGGAAGGAACCATGCTTTGCAAGAACAGGAAGTTATGAAGGAGAATAATAAATGGTGTTGGTTTAACTAGATTTCCACTTCTATTATCTTCTGCACCCAACTTCAGTTGTTTACTATTTCTTATCCCCACCCCCACCCCCCTGCTTTGTGGAATACTGTTCATTGCAAAAGTGATTAGCATGATTGGTATATCTATATGTCCACACAATACAGGTAGTCCTGGACTTACAACAGTTTATTTAATGACCATTCAAAGTTACAACAGCTCTGAAAATAGTGGCTTGCGACTGTTTTTCACACGACCATTGCAGCACCCCATGGTCACGTGGTAAAAATTCATATACTTGGCAACAGGCCTGTATTTATGACGGTTGCATTCTCCTAGGGTCCTGTGATCCCCTTTTGTGACCTTCTGGCAAGCAACGTCAACGGGAAGTCAGATTCACTTAACAACCGTGTTATTAACTTAACAACTGCAGTGACTGATTTAACATCTGTGGCAAAAAAAGGTCATAAAATGGGGCAAAATGAATTTAACAATGGTCTTGCTTAGCAACAGAAATTTGGAGCTCAATTGTGGTTGTAAGTCAAGGACTACATGTGTTGCTTTTTAATAGAATATGATGAAATCAGCAGAAAGATTATATCATTCTACAGGACTGCAGTCTTTAGACCCGTGATGGCAAACCTATGGCACACGTGCCACAGATGGCACACAGAGCTATATCGGTGGGCACACGAGCTCAGCTCTGGCACACATGCGCGCACTGCCCAGCTGATTTTCGGGCCTTCCGGACCCACTGGTAGTCGGCACACAGGCCATTTCTGGCCTCTGGAGAGCCTCCAGGGAGGGGGAAAAAGTCATTTTCGCCCTCCTCAGGCTCCTAGAAAGGCTCTGGAGCCTGGGGAGGATGAAAAACAGGCCTACCGGGTCCGCCGGGCCATCACATTCCAAAAGCGATGGAAGTGCGAGGTGGTGGTGGTGTCACGCATAGATGTGCAGGGGTGGGGCGCTTAGAATTATGTGTGTGGGCACACACACGCACACAACCCCCCTGCACTCCCCCCACTTTTGGCATGTGATGGCAAAAAGGTTAGCCATCACTGCTTTAGACAATACACGGTAACTATTTTTTCAAACCAAGTATGTACACTTTGCAATATTCACCCAGCTCCCAACTACTTTTCTAACTTGTCTCCCATCTTCAGTCACCGAAAGAACATTGCCTAGTACCGTGATGGCAAACCTATGGCATGCGTGCCACAGGTGGCACGCAGAGCCATATCAGTGGGCGTGCGAGCTCAGCTCTGGCACACATGCGCGCACCAGCTAGCTGATTTTCGGGCCTTCTGGGCCCACTGGAAGTCAGCAAACAGGCCATTTCCAGCCTCCAGAGGGCCTCTGGGGGGGAGGCCATTTTCGCCCTCCCCAGGCTTCTAGAGAGGCTCTGGAGCCTGGGGAGGGTGAAAAACCAGCCTACCGGGTCCGCTATGCCATCACATGCCAAAAGCAAGGGAAGCGTGGGGGGCGGTCACACACACATGCACGGGGCGGGGCGCATAGAATTATGGGTGTGGGCACACACATGCACAACCCCCCTGCACTCCCCCCGCTTTTGGCACGTGATGGCAAAAAGGTTAGCCATCACTGGCCTAGTATATTAATACACACAGACGTACCTTTTATCAATGAAGTGAAAATGGGATAGGAGGTACGCTGCTTACAAGGACTGAGAACAAGAAAATGTGTGTATGTATTAATTACTGTTCTGTGCTGTAAAAAGCATATTTAATGAATGATTTACAGAGGATTAAAGAAAACCAAGTAAATCATATTCCCCAGGCATCTAGATGTAAATGATGCAACAAATGCCTAGTAACTAGTATTTGGTTTTGTTCATTGAGTGGGTACATGTGTGTGTGTGTTTGTTGGTGATGTGTGAACATATTTACTTTGCAAACTACATTGAGTCTAAGGAAATAAGCTTACAGAATTATAGAATTCTATAGAAAAACAGAATTTTGTTAATAATAACCCCTTTAAATAAAATGAAAGAATATTTAGTACATAAATTGTGATATACAGTATTGAAAAAAAGAGATGGAAAAGGGAAAGAATAACAAGCTGTCCACAAACTAAAGTACAATACAAATCCTGTCCCGACATTACAAAAAATAGGCAAAAAGAGAGTAAGAGTGAAGCTATACACTGTCTCTTCAATCCATGTTCCTTACCATGTATCCAATTGGCTTAATTCAGAGTAATGAATCAGAGGATTCTGTAGAGATTTTCAGTCATCCAGGATTTCCAGAGAAAATAATTGCAGACTACAGGAACCAGGAGTACTACTCAGGTGACCCTGACAGACTCAGATAAACCTACAAGTGCTTCAATGACCTTCTAAAAGGGTGCAAATGATCAGTTGTCTGCAAGGAGTATAAATCCTTCCATTCCCCAGTATCACGTCAGAGTTGAAGAAGCTTCTTGAATGAGAAGTGAAACATCTTCAAAGAAAAAACAAGTATGTCCAGTTACCTCCTAAAAAAGGCCCCTTTGGGACAATCAGAGGAATCATTTTCATTTAAGAATGTACCTCTTGACCCCTGAATCTAATAACCCACTCCATGCCTCCTCTCCCTAATCCATTCCAGTGTGTTTTTACTCATCAAGAACCTGAAGTAGCTTCAAAAAATGGTATCCAACAAAAACATAGCTTTTGTTTCTAAACCATATATCAGAGCTGAAGTCCTGCTGAGAATTTTGAATTATTAACAGGGTGAGTTGGACATACAGATGAATTAAATACTACAGCGAGTTCTCCCATTCCACATCTGGTTTCACTTGTTATTTATGTAAACCTTAAACAATAATTTAACAGCAATGTTACAGATTTCTGAGAGAGAGAAGAATTCATAAAAAGATGTAAGAATAATTGCAATCCTATATGATAAAAATACAGGGAAGAATTATTTGTTTTCTCCATCCTTAACTATGGACTACAGAGAAAAGCTCATGTCTACATAAAACTTTCTAATTGATCCAAGAGATAAAACCCGTGTCACAATATAATCACAAGATAAACCACACAACTTACATAGTTCCATCAAGCATCAGGAACTGAGCATGGAAGTTGAAATTTGCCTAATGATGTCACTAAGGGTGTGTATTTTTTTTGGTCATAGTGACTCGTAGAAATTGAGAGTGCTAGTTAAAACCCTTCATGTCATAGAGTCTGAGTATTTACCAGACTATCTGTCTCCAATGAGCTCTGCCCATGCAATAAGATCCAACAGGGTTGGCAAGTTGCCAGAGATGTGCCTTCTCTCTTGCTGTGTGCTACCATTAATATACACCTCAAGAATGTATTACCCTAATCCTGCCTGACTTTTATAAGACTTTTAAAAGGCATTAGGTCAGGTGGTCTTGTGTACCCATTGGATTGTTTGGCTTTTATTGTTAAATTACCTCTGGCATAATTTGTTTTCTGACTTAATTGTATTTTGATAACTTATTTCTATTGCAATAGTGTTTTAATTGTACACTATTGTAAGTATATGTCAAGAGGGTAGCTTTATGAGTTGACCATAAATAAATAAATGACAGCTGTGCCTGTCCACATCACTGTACAGGTCGACTAATTCTGCTTTGAACTAGGTTTTTGGGAGAATGAAGCATTCTCATAATGAAACATTGGAATCATTAATCAGTAATTCTCAAAACCCTCTTGTGCTGTGATGTCAGTTTTCTAAAATCCTTATGACAGTTCTCTTGGATTGCTTTTTAAATGGGGAAGAATGAGAGCCACTATACAGAGTGCAGTGCCTCATTTCAGCTCTTTCTATTATATATGTATTTCTTCATGGATAACCTTCATAAATTAATTATTTACAGAATAATGTTAAATTTCTATTGAAACTCCATCTTTTTCCCCTCAGAACACAAGTCATGCTATAACAGAATAACTACTTGGTTGTTAACAAGATATAGTGTGTAAGTAGTTCATTAGGTAACTGATTAGAAACCAGATAGTGAGATTGTTCTTATATTATTGGTTATTGGTCAAATAAAATAGCTTCTCAAGTTAAATTGGTCCATGAAAAGAGTTCTTAAAGAACTATAGCCATTTTTTTCTACAGAAGATATAGAAAAAGAATCTGTTCTGCTACAGAAGAAGATCAGAGGGATAGTCAAAGCAGGTTTGGAACTTATTGAAAATGAAATTGTTAATTCAGAAAGAATTTACTTTGCTAGCTTCCTACAGTTGTATGAGTTTCCAGTTATTGTTGGACATGTATTTCTTTGTGCAGTTCCACTTTATAATTCCTTTCAAATTTATACAAAATTATTCAATCAGATATTTGGCAGTTTAGTTTCTACAAAGAAGGTATTTCTATTGCTGCAAATTTTATCTCACTCTACCACCAAACTAATGTTAAAAGTATCTTTTAAATATTGTCATTAATTTCTATGAAATTTGGCATGCTCTGGTCCTTATAATGTTCCAGCTTATCTGAACATTTCATACTATTCTTTTGAAAGCTACACGGTTATTAACAATTTGTGTTTGTGCATACAGTACTAAATAATGAGAAGAATGTTATCAAGCCAAATTGGACTACTTCTGTGGGAACCTGTACAGGAGTATGGGAATTGCAGGTCTCTCAATGACAAGATTTCGCCACATCTTTAAAATTGTCTTAGGAACAAGCATGCCAAATATGAATTCAAAAAAGAAAGAAAGAAAGAGAAGGAATGGTTCTTCAAGTACAAGTGCAATTTGCAAAATACTCAAAAGGAGTTCACAGAGCATTCACCCACAAATTCTCTGTTTCATGCATCAAGTATTAAGGAAGCCAGCAGAAGTGGCAGTGAACAATTTCGCAACCTTAAAGAAAGATTTTCTCCTACAGCTGAAATAACAAAAACATACAAGCACAATGTTTCTGTGGATGTGATAGAAACTGAAAGTAACAACAAAATCATTTTACCCATATACTGTATCTGCTTTTTTTTTCTCCGTTCAATCATGTCCAATACTCAGAGACTGCAGTTTTCTTGGCAAGATTTTTCGGAAATGGTTTGCCATTGCTTCCTTCCTAGGGCTGAGAGAAAGTGACTGGGCCAAGGTCATCCAGCTGGCTTTGTGCCTAAAGTGGGACTAGAATTCATGGTCTCCCAGTTTCTAATCTGATGCCTTAAACACCAAACTGCACCTCTTAGAAAGGCACAAATATGGGAGTTATTGGTTATTAAAGGTTTAATATTGAACATTGCTTTTCCTTTGTTTTACTTATTTCTTTTTGATTAATTGTAATGAAAGGGAACTTACAATGATGGTTGTAAAACTGAATATATTTCCTCCAGAAGTGTCCTTTTCTTACCACAGAAATGTTGATGCTTTGATGCCTGAGAGCAAATTCAGCAGCAACTAAGAGGGGCCTGTGAAGTCTTATCTTCCCTCAAACGTCAGATTATAAAATGGCAGACCTAGGTTTGTTTGAATAAATACTGCTCTACCCAGAATTTGTGCAGTTTGTATCAAATTAACCAATATTTTGTTTTTAAAATGAACAGTCTTTTAATGAGATGCGGTACTTTAAATGCATGTAAATATAAGATACAGATGAAGTCTTTTTTCTGTATAGTGTTCAGAAGCATAGATTGACAGTTACGCCATTTGCATGGAGAATCTGACACATTCTTAACAGCTATTACTGGTATATTTTTTAGAATTCCTATGATCCTCTCACTTACCCACCTAGTGAATAATTATGTAGAGAATAAGTCATTCTGGTTACATAGATACTGACACTAGAATAGGACCTTTCTTGGACATATGTACAGATGTTTTTTTTATCACAAGCGCACTTAATTGGTTTATTTTTAATGTATATATTTTGATTTTATTTAATCATATAAATGTACTCTCAGATGCCTTTGGCATAAACAGTGAAGATAAGAATATCCCTTAAATTGGAATGAGCAACACTTTGCTTCTAAATCAGGGGGAAAATAGTCAGAATAAAAATCAGGACCACTGTTTAAATGGAAAAGGATAATTTTTCAAATAAGTTGATTTTAATGTATATATTCTGATATAAGAACTTGAATCCAGTGATGACTATTACTTTAGATGAATAAGGAAAATAAAAATAGAATTACCTGAATTCTGCAAATGTTCTTCATTACTTCCAAAATCTCTCCTGAAGACTACCGGTATTCTTAAGAAGTGCTGGGAATATTGTTACTTGCAGTTTATGCTATACTTAAACCAAAATCAGTTTTATTCCAAATGATCTCAAACATGCCACCAACTAAAACCAAAACTACATACTGGTGAATGATATTACAAAATTGTTTTAGACCTCTTGTCTAATTACCTTGGGGTTGGAGTAGGTATGCCTATCATATTCCTTTGCTGTTGAAAATAACAAATTTCATTACTGAATTTAATTCACTTCTCTACAAACCAGCCAATGAAAATTTTATATGTTTTTATTCCTAAATAGCTTTGCATGCTGGTCATAATGAACAGGTTGCTGTGGTATACAAAAATAAATTATGGGCACAACAAAAGCCATTTGATAATTATTAAAGCAAATTCACACAAATTTGCCAACCTTACAGATGGGAAATTAAATATTCAAGAAATAAAAATGATATCTTACTTGTGGCATTTTCAGAATATTGTTGATGACTTTTTAGATCCACCGTTGACCTAAATATTAATAGGAATAATACAGCTAAAGACACGTTCATCTATTTAAGAACAGATTCGTTTGTGACTAATATATTACTGTCAGGGTAGGAGATGGACTTTTCTCAGCAAAACATCTTAACTTTTTGTACAGCTTGGGTTTCTGTTAGAAATAAGCATTTTCAATTATTTCTTTATAAAACCCAAGATGGAGTACCCTTCTTCAATCAGTGGGCCTTTTAGGTATGTTGGAATTTATGACTTCCAGACAACTCCAAACTTCAGAGCTGGGAATCCCAACACATGTAGCAATGTGGGTAGAGAATAAAATTGTTAGGCTGATATCACACTTGTTTATGTATGCAGCAGTTTGTTGTAGAAGAGAAGAATGTGAGGATGTGCAGAATGTAATATTTTAAAGAGCAAAGCAAAAACAATGACTTCTTTAACCAGATCATCATGATAACTGATATATACTTTCTGCCTTGGAAAGTGAAAAAGATGTTATTAAAACTGTCGCTGCATTAAAATTGTAGTGAAGAAGCTAAATAATTATATCCTTTCATTTGATGAGATTTTTTTTATTCTGCTCAAATATATAATTACAAGGTAAAAATGCTTCAGGTGGTTCATTGTCTTTTGATAAAGATTATGTGTTTTATTTGAGAAACAGAGACTCAGTAGAGCTTACTGCAAGTAAAACCCAGAACTTTAATCATATTCTTCCTAACAAATCAAGTATTCTTATGTTATATACCCATGATGGTGAACCTATGGCACATGTGCCACAGGTGGCACACAGAGCCATATCTGTGGGCACGTGAGTGTTGCCCTAGCTCAGCTCCAGTGTGCATGTGTGCACTGGCCAGCTGATTTTTGGGCCTTCCTAGAAAGACTCTGGAGCCTGGGGAGTGTGAAAAACGGGCCTACCAGGCCATCTTGTGCCAAAAGCAGGGGTTGTGTGGAGGATGCGGGGTGCATTGAATTATGGGTGTGGGCACACGCATGGGTGACCCCCCCGACTCCCCCTGCTTTTGGCACGTGATGGCAAAAAGGTTAGTCATCACTGTTATATATTGTACCTAAAGTCCCATAGTCCTATTGCTCTTTCACCATATTTTTGTTACCTATTCTATGAGTCCAGTAAGAAAAATACAACCTTTCATTATATTATTCTATTCTATATAAATTGATGGCATTCTTTGTAAAAAATTCCACAACTTTGCATAGATTGAAAAAATATTTTTCTGCAATGAATATTTGCCATGATTGATATAATGTCCAACATACATTTTTATTTATGTTGCATGCTCTTTTTTATATGTAGCTCCCCTATATCTTTTATTTAAATACAATTTGTCCCTTACATATAATTTGTAAATGCAATTTTCTTATACATATGTTGGCTTAAATGAACTGCAAATCTTCATGCTAGGTGTCAAGTTATATAGGACTCCACACATCAAAACCAGTTTCTTAAATTGCATCCATTATTGACAGTCAATGCAAGTCCCACAGAATGGATGTAATATAGTCCTGCTGTGCAATTTTGTACAAACTGTAGTTTCCAAGTGCTCTCAAAGACAGCCCTATATTGAGTCCATTGAAGTGATCTGAATAGTGAACAGAGGAAGAGTTATAAGTTTCTGCCACTGGTAGGACTGCAATTAATGCACCAGCCAGAAACAGACAAAGGGCTTCCTGGCTATTTATTCATCTTTCTAGACAGTAGGTGCCATGAGTATAATTACAAACCTACATCTTCTGGACATTGCTACCTCTCAAATAGATAATTGGGAACCTCAACGAATTTAAAAAATCCATTTTGCTTGGGCTCAACTTCAATCTGTTTGTTGTCATCCAGGCTCTGACAGTCCGATAGGTAATATGTTGTCGAGTATCATCAGCATACTGATGATGCTGTGCCCTGAACCAATAGATGAACTCCTTCAGAGATTAAAGATAAATGTTAAAATGAAAGGGGGAGGGTGGAGAGAAAAGACAAATACTACAATGTTCCATAAATGAGAAACTACAAGGTTGCCCTCTTCTCCCCATAGTCACCAGATGGAACTACCTGCTTTGGAAAAAGTGGAATCATTGCAAGACAATGCCTCAACCTCATCCTGCAAGGCAGTGCAGAAGCACATTGATAGGATTCAATACCCAATACCAAGGGTCCCCAAACCCCAGGTCATGGCCTGGTATCACAGCTAGAAATGAGTGACAGGAAAGCGAGCAAAACCAAAACCATCCCGGATCCATGGAAAAATTGTCTTCCACAAAACTGGTCCTTGGTGCCGAAAACAGTTGGGAACCACTGCCCCTAGATGATTGGGTTCAGTTCTGGGCACCACACTTCCAAAATGAGAAGGAAGGAAGGAAGGAAGGAAGGAAGGAAGGAAGGAAGGAAGGAAGGAAGGAAGGAAGGAAGGAAGGAAGGAAAGAAAGAAAGAAAAGACTCAGCATAAAGGAAGAAAAGGGAAAAATAAAGGGAAAAAGAAGAGCAGAACCCAATCTCTTTTGTTTCAGAGTGTAAGACTTAATGGATTTAAATTACAAGTCAGATTCAGTTGAATATTAGAAAAAAGAATTTCTAACAATAAAAGCAGTTTAACAACAGAGCTAATTAAAGAGGTGGTAGGTTCCATTCCACTGGATGTATTCAAACAGAAGAAGATGATTCTATTCATTGATGTTATGTGGGCTACATCAATATTTTAACGGATGGAATGTGCCATTTTGGCAAAATGCAATATATTCATAACAATAATTTTCATTACAGGATTTATTCTACCAAGTCTACTCTCAGCAAAGACCTACAGAGAAGAACAAAGACAAGGAATTAACTTTTTTGAGGAAGTGATGGAAGCCAAAGGAAGAGAATAGTGAATCAAAGGCAAGCATAGCTGCAATAAATAGACCAACTAGGACCAAAGGCTGCTTGAAATATTATAGAATAATGGCTCCTGTTGTTCACTTGCAACATTCTTCATTCATGACAAAGTGAAAATGAATCACAGCATGATGCAGAAGCTGAAGTGGGGACCAAAACAGAAGAAATAGTGAAATTTGTTTGGAAGGGAATTTGTTTCATGATAATTTTAACAAGCAAAATAGTTGATGTTCACATTAGGAGTGCAAAAATCATTCTATAAATTTCATTGTTTTTTCAGGGATACAGTCTGAAGTATTAAGATTATGAGTATTTAAACATCAACGTAGTAATTATCTAGGTTATTTGATTATTTTTCATCTTACTGAAAATAGATTCACTGTTGCAATCTAAATATTTTTGTAATTGCTCCTGGATAGAGTTTTGTATGCTTCTCTAATTTTTACCTTAAAAATCTATTTGAATCCTGAAAGGCCTTAGATTTTAATTAATTTATTGCCACATTTGAACCTATGAGTCCTGGCACAATCTGCCTGGTTTAGAACAATACATAAAGTATCAGTAAGTGAACTAAAGTTAAAATTTAAGTTTAGAAATATTGTTAAATAGATACAGTATTTAGACAGTTCAAACATAATACAATAAACACCATCAATTTAATTCACTTCTCCCTTTACTCAGATTAAAACAAATGATCACAACAAATGAAACGTAATATTACATTCATCTAATTTACCACAGTAAGTGAAAATAAAATGAAAAATGTGAATTTCTTCTACTGTCAGCAAGACTGGCTTATAATGTCAGTTCCCTCTTAATTCATACATTTTCTTACATGTGGTGAAGTTGTTTCATGAATTTAAAAAACTAATAGGTATTAACCTTTCAGTTTCACTTCCATCTATGGAATATTAAAACTAAGCTCATTTTAAGATGAATGCTTCTGCTATATGCCTCTCTCCCTGTCTATCCTACACACACACACGCGTGCGTGCGCACGATCTGATTATCCCAAAGTATTTCTGGAGTCTTAAAATGCCATCAGTTTGTCAATTTCTTTTATTTTACAATACATAATTTTTTACAATGTCAGAATCCTAAGAGGTTTTCTTTTTAAGACATGGAAAACTCTAGATTGCCTTGAATTCTACAGATCTCTTCCCTTTTTCATAAATTATCTTAAAGAAGCAGTTCTTCAGTTGCTCAGAAGCATCAAATCATTTTAACTGAATTTGGCACTTTTGTTGCCTTTCATATTTTGGAAAATGTTTTTAAAAAGCCACATTTCAACATTATTTTGCTGAGCAAACATGCTGGGTAATATTTTGACTTTCAGCAGACATCAGTGCAGTCTCTCTTCTTTGCTTGACTCACCTGAAGCACAAAAATAAATCAAAATAAGTCAGCATTTTATTCTCTACTAATGTACTACATGAGTTTGTTCGTGATATTGCACAGTAGCTCAGCATCATTCTGTTCTTGCCCTAAGTGATTTTTAGCTCACTAGCTTACTGTCTTCCAAAAATGAAGAAGGTGTCCCTCATAATCATAAGAATGCCTTCTGCTTCAATAGCCACTTCTGGTGAAGCTGCTGCTCTCTTTACCAAACTGAAATGGCTATGGTAGTAAGAAGGACCAGTGTTAACGTGTGTAACTGTATCAATCAATAAAGAACCCTTCACTAAGCAGAAATATTTGGAACGGACTTCCCAGATTTTACCAATGTATGAATTGGCAGGCCTTTATGATAGGCTACTAATAGAATTGGAGAACCTACAACAAGAATATCAGAGATACCTTCAAGATCTAACCACACAACTGGTTAAAAAATCCCTGATCAAGGATGAACTTTTTTCTTCCAGTTTCTGATTCTAAAAATTGTCTTATGCAGAAAAAATAATGTTTTCAAATTTTGGTTAAAACTTCTAGAAACAAGACTCCTGAATCATGAGCATTCGGTATCAAGTATTTTAAGTAT
This sequence comes from Stegonotus admiraltiensis, assembly GCA_032468215.1. Lineage (NCBI taxonomy): Eukaryota > Metazoa > Chordata > Lepidosauria > Squamata > Colubridae > Stegonotus > Stegonotus admiraltiensis. The sequence goes on from JANHZT010004834.1 coordinate 203,652, forward strand.
TCAGTATATGCTAATTGCTAGTTTTCCCTGATTCAGGCTTCTATATGTTTTATTTATGTATGCTACATTAAATATTTTGGGGGAGATATTATGTAATAACTTATAATGATAGTTGATGGCATGCTTTAAGGAAGTTCATAATCACAGAACTGTGGAACATAATGATATTTATACACAATTCAGCTCTTTCTGAGCTAATATTTACTGTGACTGGTATTGATTGTTAGGGTGGAAAAGAGAGACAAGAGATTTGAGGGGTGAATTATGAGATATAATGACTGGTCTCCAAATTCTCTGACTACGTTAAATATAAGGATATATATATTCTTGTATAACTTTCTATGTACCATTCATTTATGATAGCAACTTCGGGGGAATAAGCACTGTGATGCATTTCAATAGGAGGGGTTAAGGGAGAAATTGCCATAGAAAGTACAGATCTTATGTGAGAATACTAATGCTGTCAAGGTGGATTGCAGACTTCATTAGTTTTTAATTTAATTTAATCTTTTAAATGCCTTTTCCAAGGGAAACCAGAAGACAGTTGAGGTAAATTGTAGATTGATTTTTAAAATTGAGGGAGGGCAGGTTACAGTGATATAGCAAAAGAGACTAATTAGAAGCTGAGACATAATGCCTTCCAGGAAGGCACTGATGTGAAATTACTATTCAGTTCCAGTGTGATCTTTTGTTCCCTTAGGTTCCCTTAATGATAAAGTGGGAGAGACTGACCTTCTCACAAAAAGAGTGAATACAACTTTCAACTATAAACCTCTAAGGTTCACTTTACGGTTGTGAAATACATCCTTAACTTCTATGTATTGTGGCCTATCTCAAGATGCTATTGCTCTGGTCTTTATTGATCCATTCAAAAATAGCAGAACACAATAGACATACTCAAAACATTTCTCATTTGCTTCTACCCAAAAATTGACTTCCATGCTTTCATTGTCTTTGGATTTGATATCAAGATCAGGCAATCATGGGTCCATAAGCCAAAGCATGCTATGAAGGAATAGAAAAGAGTGACATTGATAGATGGTTAAAAAGAATCTCGTGAGGAGGAGCCAGAATGATGAACACTATTTCTGACTCAATGAGCCAGAATAATACTTATCTGCTTATTTGCAAACCCACTATTGAAGTTTTATGCAATAAATCACAGCTGAACTATGTAAGTCAAGTTCACACAACATTTTGATGTTACATATCGTTTGCTGGCTTGTGGCTCAGTGTTTTGCCAAAACCCAGTAGGAGCAGCAGTAATTCTTTCCTTAGGTTTTGTCTCTGAAGGGTAAAAGACAAAATGGCTGGTGTGGTCAAACCCTGCCACATTTAATTATGCATCACACAGATGATTAAAAAAAGAAGTGTGTGGCTTCAATTACAGAATTGTGCCTATTATCTAAATGTTTTGACACATCCACCCTGGTTGTCTCACAGGACTTATTTCATGTTGGTCTGGCTTAGGTATTGCACTGAGCTAATGTTGATGTGTTTTGCAGTTTGCTATTCTTATCATTGGACTCATTTTGTGTAGGCACCCACACATGCTCTCTAAATTTCACATATGCCCATCAGTCAACTCTCTTTTTCCCATTTTTCTTGGATTATCATATAATGCGCTCTTAATCTCTGATGAAAACCTAGCAGTTATGATTATTCTCCTTGTTCATACAGGTCTTCTTCAAGCAGCTAATAGCAATTGCACATAAACTAAATGTTTTAATATTCTATTTAAGAACACTCATGCTGCAGGAAGGATGTACAGGGCTCTGGGTCTCTATTTTGATTGAAATTCCTCATATTCTTTAAGCACTTAATACTAGTTCTACTGATGTAAATGATCCTTATTAGAAGAAGATTCTCCTCCTTTCTCTAATCAGCTAATTCCTTCCAAAAGTTCAGGGGGATCTCTTCTACAGCTGATCAATGTTTTGAGAGAATTAGGGCAAAACATCTACTTTCTCTAAATTTGTTGTCATGCTTGTTTCTAGTCCTAAATATTTTTTTTCTAACATTTGGGTGATAGACAGATCTAGCTCCAAAGTATTCAGGGGGAGAGCAGTGTGTGCTATAAGCTATTGGACTTTATCTAATTGGTCTACTATAGCAAAGAGGAATGTTGTGATTGCCTATTTCAGCTTCTCTCTACATACCTTTCTGACTAATGCATTGTCCCCTCACACTTTTTTGAGCTGCACAGCCAGCTGTCTCTTCATATCCTGCTGTAGCTCACAATGGCAAAACAGCATTTTGCTAAAGAATGTACAATTTAGTAGAAAAGAAGTCAATCAAACTGCAAATTCTTGTCCATCAACAAATCAAGGCAGATTAGAATGGTTTTAGTCGAGAGAGGGAAATTTCCTTCTGGTATTAGAATGTCATTCATCTCTTGTATAAATTAGACAACCCACCCAAACTCATTTTGCTTTTCTCCAGGAACAATTAGATAAATTCCACCCTTATTCCCCTGAAATTTTTGGAGGAATTAGCTGACTAGAGAAAGGGGGAGAATCTTCTAATTAGGAGCTCTTACATCAGTAGAACTAGTATTAAGTACTTAAAGGATATGAGGAATTTCAATAAAAATAGAGACCCAGAGCCCTGTACATCCTTCCTGCAGCATAAGTGTTCTTAAATAGATTTGTTCAATGTTTAGTTTATTTGCAATTGCTATTAGCTGCTTGAAGAAGACCTGTATGAGCAAGGAGAATAATCATAACTGCTGAGTTTTGATCAGAGATTAAGAGAGCATTATGTGATAATCTAAGAAAAATGGGAAAGAGAGTTTCAGTGATCCAGTGAGAATACTAATACCTTTCTTCCTTTGAGAAGAAAGGTATTAGTATATTTAGAAGCATGTGGTGGAAAGCTAATAAACTGTTTTTAGCAGTAAACTGCAATCCCTAGTTCTGAAGTCTCAGCCGTTATTTTACAAACAAACAATGTAGAAAAGAGAGGTGATTGGATTGCATTTGAAGTTTTTCTGAATCTGAAGACTCCTCTTCATTCCAATCTAGATTGTGTTACTTTCTTTTTCTATCCAGTTGTTGGTGCTGCTGCTGTTTTATTGTTCTCCCCTAAAGAATTCCTGATTTGAGCTTGGTACAATGACAAACCACCATCCATACAAATAAATCTTGGAAAAATTTATGCAGGGGCACTGAGCCAGAATCTTATGGAGGATATGGAACATGATAAGAGCAATCAAGATCGGTGTAATGCATCTTTCCATTAATCCATATTCACGTTAATTAATCCATAATCAATATTCCTGTAAACATTGGGCAAATCATAGAAATATTAAATTTATCTTCCAATCAACAAAGGTTTGCCCAGGTCTTCATAAATAGATACTGTAACTGTACTTTATCTGGACTCATCATATTGTCAACATGGCACTTCATGTTGATTTTTTTGCTGTTGTTGTACATTCCTTGAACATCCTTTGTTAGGATATGGCAACTATTTCATTGGTGGCTTTTTAAATGTCCTGCTCTAAAGAAAGCATTGTCATTTATCTTTGAGCATTGTTATTATCCCATGACTTGCATTTTAAAGGTAGCTTGTAGCACTTGAATAAATAAACAATGGTTATCTAGAAATAGATTATGCACAATAAGAATATATGTTATACAGTAAATTAATTTGTCAAACATCCTGCCATCTGCAATCTCTTCTACAATAAAGCCTAATTGGATAGTTCATATATGGGGGGAAAAACAAGGACACGGTGAGAGAAAAATAGGAAAGATGGGCATTAGAGAACAATTACTGCAAAAGATAGTAATGTTCTTAATTTTGGAAATAAAAAAGTGATAAAATTATATTGTACACCACCCAGAGCCCCTCTCTAAAAAAGATGGGTAGTTAATATGAAATATAAATGAAATAATAAATAAAATATGAGTTCCAAAAAAATCATTTAACTTGAAGATTAAATGATTTTTTTAGAAAAAAATATTGCTGAGAGGCCTCGAGGGATAGCCCTGATTAGGTTTGTGTTAACTGTTGAACCATTCCAAATTGCAAAAACCAGAAATGAGGTCATATTCTACATAATTAAACCTGGGGATGGAAATAGAAAAATAATTCCTAAAGTCTCTATATGTTCATTTTGAAATGTGTATCCTTGGAAGAGGAAGAACCAAATGAGGCTAGTCTTTCAACAGAGTCATTCTAGGGGCCCTCTACTGCAGTTTGAGTTAAATGGCTTCCTTGTCTTCTCTCAATACCAGAAATCACTTGTGAGGAGAAACAGATCATTCTCTCTCCCACCTGTTTGTCTGCATTAAGGGACCACATGATGGAACTGCACATTCTGACTTTACTGAGCAAGCAAGGGAGGTTGGTGGCAGGAGGAAGAGACAAGATAGAGGACAATGAAACCAAAATATGTATGTTTTGAAGAATTGTGTCTTCAGCTGTGGTAGAGTGAAAGGATCAAATTCTTGAATAAGTGCTGATTGTAAGGGGTAAAACTTTAGAACTGCTAGTTAAATTTGTGACTCCTGACTAAGCAGTGACTGTTATAGATAAAATAGAAAACAGCCAATTTCTAGAGTAAATGATCATGGAATCACAAGATGCTGCAACCATTATAAATGTGAGCAGATTGCCAAACATCCAAATTGTGATAGCAGATGATGATTGTAATTTTGAGGGCAGATCATAAGTCACTTTTTTCCAAAGCTGTCATAGCTTTGAACCTGGTTAATTCAACAGTCATAAGTTGAGGACTACCTGTACAAATAAAGAAAGGAAAGACAGTTTGGTCTAGTGTTTATGCACCAGGCTAATAATCTGGAGGCTCTGAATTCTAGTCCTGCCAGATGGATGACAGTCACTGTCTCTCAGCCTAGTCTACCTCACAGGGTTGTTGTCAGGAAAATTTACCTCACAGGGTTGTTGTCAGGAAAATAGGAAGAGGAAGGTATGTTGTATTAGATATGTTATTGAGTTATTTATAAAAATAATGAAGACAGGATTTAAAAAATCCTTTTTTAAAAAAATATGTTTATAGTGATGCTTGAAAAATAACTCCAAATTTAGATAGAGAAGGGTTACCTCCTGCTGATAGACTTGGATTGATCATATGAAAGAAAAAGAAAGCAACAAAGAAAGCAACTCTCTGTAAGGGGGAGAGCAAATCGAAGGGAAAATAGCAACTACCAAAAGCTAAAGATAAAACATATTTTGCATTAAAATTCTTTCAATAGCTTTCAATCCCTTGAGGAGGAGGAGAAGGAGCTGAAAAAAAGATAGACCACTCAGTCTCTGAAGGGCATATAGTTATAGATATAGCCATGCCCTGCAAGAAGACAAAGATAAATATTGTTATACATAGTGATTCATCACTATGAGGAATAGAAGCAAATCTGTAATGGCTGTACTTATTGGGTCATGAAGGATTTTGTCTGCCAAGTGCAAGAGATGAGGGAAGTTCTCGGCCTAATAATATCCCTTTCTGCTAATCCATGCAGGAACATAACATTGCAAACCACTATGATATAGATGTATCACTGTGGATTTTGAAGTTCTATGGATGAAACTCAAGACATTGGGCTTTCAAGTGGTGCTCTCCTCCATATTTCCAGTCTACAGAAGACGCTTGAAAAGGGAAAGAATATTACAAAAAATGAATGGGTGTGCAAAGTACTGACAGGAAGTATTTGGTTTCTGGGATCATAATTTGAGTTAGATAATGCATTGCTTATATGAGATGGGTTGCACCTCAAAAGGCTTGAAAATCTTTCTTTGGCTAAAGCATGGCAGGTTTTAACAGGAATTTAAACTTAATATTTTGGGGATTGGAAATGAAAATGAAAAACCTGAAGTCAGGAGCTCAGATAAAGGCTTGTGTGTTAGAGAAGGATATAGAAATGCTGCTCTGATGGTATCTGTCAATGTCAGGTAGTGCCACCAAGTCTGATATTTTATCAAGTATTCTTCAATATTTTCATTATTAACTTTAATGCAGAAATGTCTGGAATATTTAGCAAATTTGCATATTATACAAAACTGGAGGGGAGAAGGAAAAAGATAGCAGGGTAGAGAGTCACATAATGAAATGTAATAGATGTCAATGTAAAATTCTTCACTTGTGGAAAAAAAACCCCAAGTGTACAAGTATAGAATTAAAATCTGATTTGAAATTTAAGATGTATGAAAAAGACCTGGGAACTACAGCGTAGTAAATCACCAGATGAATATAAATTAGCAATCTAGCATATTTGCTAAAAAGAGACATGCAATTTTAGAAAATATGCTCTGTATTTATGAGACTACAAACACCTTGTTGCATTCTTAGCACTCAATTTTGAAAGGTCCAAGAAAGTTCGACAGGTACAGAGAAGGGCAAGGAAGATGACCTGAGGAGTTGAAACTAGGTGTTATGAAGAAAGACTAAGACAGTTGGGTATTGTTAGCCTTGAGAAGAGACAACTGAGAAGTGATGAGATTGCATTTCAAAAGTATCTGAAGGATAGGGTTGGATAAAGATGGTCACAATTTCTTCTCTGAAGTTCCAGGTAACAGAATAACGATCATACAGAAAGACAATCTTCCTAAGAGTAAGAGCAATTTGACAATGAATGTGGTATCAAGAGGAATGTTCAAGCAGATGCTGAAGAGCTATCTTTCAGGAGGACTTTAATCTGGATTGCTGTCCTTAGGCAGGATTTGACCCTGATGGCCTAAATTGCCCTTCTAACCTTATGATTCTATGAAACAGTCTCTAAAGATACTGTATGAGTCTCAAATGGCAAACAAAGGAATGAACTTAACTAGAAAAACAATGAATTTGAGCAGCATGGTTTTCAGCTAATTGTTCCGATGTTGCAGCAAAGTCAAGAAGTTTGCATTCTGTGTTCCAATGCACCTTTGAAACGGTGAAATAGATTGTTCTCCCTTGCCCTTTCTCTAGTTCTCCATAATCTTTTGTGCTCTAAATGATGAATACAGTTGGTGTTTGGGGCAGGAGGCTTAATTTATATTCCAACCAGAGCCTTCCTGCCAAACTCTATTTACCTCTATGACACAGCATGCATACACTAAGTGCTTGCCTGAAGAAGGAAAGACATTCATAAGGCTTAATTAATAAATGTGTGTGTGTGTGTCTGTAGAACTTGAAGATCGATATTGGTTTGGTGAGTATGTAAAACAGTCCTCTGTTTTTTCTGCAGTATTGTTCAGTATTGTTCATTAAGAATCATGCTATAGTTCTAAAGGATACTTTATAGTATGCCTAAACCTCCAAGGCAGTGGTGAAATGTAAAATTTGTTACTACCAGTTCTGTGGGCGTGGCTTGGTGGTGGTGGTGGTACTATGACTGAGTGGGCGTGGGCAACTTTTTTTTTTTAAGTTTTAAAACCATTTTTTTAAAAACCTCTTCTGCTGAAGAGGTTGTTTAAAAAATGCTTTTAAAGTCTCTGACAATCCCAGCTGACTTGCCTGATCAACAGAAGATTTTTTTTAAAAATGCCTCTGACGATCCCAGCTGACTTGTCTGATCAGCAGAGGATTTTTTTCCTTTTAAAAACATTTTTTTCTATAACCTCTTCAGCGGAAGAGTTGTAGAAAAAAATGCTTTTAAAAGCCTCTGATGATCCCAGCTGAGCCACGCGATCATCAGAGGCTTTTTTTTTTACTTTTAAAAGCGTTTTTTCAGCTAAAGAGGTTGTAGAAAAAATGCTTTTAAAAATTGAAAAAAAGCTTCTGATGATTGCGCAGCTCAGCTGGGCAATGGGGGCGGGGGCGGGGGCGGGGATTTTTGTTACTGGTTCTCTGAACCACCCACCTCCATTGCTACCGGATCGGGTGATCCGGTCCGAACAGGGAGCATTTCACCCCTGCTCCAAGGGAGTGTACATTTCCTACTTAGAATAAGATTCAACTCTTGATTTAATGGATAATAGGTACCAAAGATAGGTACCGGGATGCGGTGGTTCAGTGGCTAAGATGCTGAGCTTGTCAATCGAAAGATTGGCAGTTCAGTGGTTCGAATCCCTAGTGCCACATAACAGGGTGAGCTTCCATTACTTGTCCCAACTTCTGCCAACCTGGCAGTTTGAAAGCACATAAGAAATGCAAGTAGAAAAATAGGGACCACCTTTGGTGGGAAGGTAACAGCGTTCTGTGTGCCTTTGGCATTTAGTCATGCCGGCCACATGACCATGGAGACATCTTCAGACAGCGCTGGCTCTTCGGCTTTTAAATGGAGATGAGCACCACCCCTTAGAGTCGGGAACGACTAGCATATATGTGAGAGGGGAACCTTTAACTTTTACCTTTTTAGGTACCAAAGAAAAGAGGGTTTCAGTAATGCTCATTTACACTTGTATATATACTAAACATAAAAACATACACAGGTACACTGACACCCAGATATTGTCAGGTGAGAAAGACCACAGCACACGTGAACTTCCAATTAAGCTGACTTATTACTAATCATGCCTTTGCAAAGGAATCTAGTCAATTGACAGTTAGCTCCATTTTGGCACTAGATAAAGGTTAACAAAATTCAAGACATATTGGACTAAGGCCATTTGTGCCATTGTAAAGACTCCAAGCTAATTCCTCTTTTGACTCCATTTCCGGGCTTTACTATTCTCCCTCTCCTACAAATATACATCCATCAAAAATCCTGGTGCATGTAATAGAGATAAAGGGAAAGGAAATTCGGTCCCTATGTCCTGTTCATAGCCCATCCTTATGATAATCAATAGGGATTTGAAAGCTGTTAGGACGTTTTATTCAATTCTCAAAAATATTGTTGTGCTCACTGTGGCTCACTCTGAGGCTAGCAAATTAGGAGTGCAACATTACATTACACCGTTGTACAATATTTTGTTTGTGACTGCAGTAGACAAGCAGGATGAAATATAATCAAGCAAAATCTCTAATAGCTTCACCTAATTACACAGTTCTGCAATATCAAAGTCACTTAAATTTCAAAAGATCTCTAGTACAGGAGATTATGTGGGGTAATCTAATTTGAAACATGGCAGTTTGCATTTCCTCTTTCTTATTGTCTTAAAAGAAGATTAAAATAATGGGAAATTTAATTCACTCACATAACAATAATAAAATGTCCTCTGCAAAAGCAACTAAAATGGAGTAAATATCTGACTAAACAATCTGAACTGCTATTAAATGCTAATGGGTTTGCAGTTTACCACAAAGTTCTTTCTAGCAACATTATGTTTGACAATAAAAGCCTGGTAAGAAGAAAGGTTGATTAAAAGTTCAACACTGGTTTTGTATTAGATACATTCTGGGATAAGGAAGAAAAGAATATAGAGAGGAAAGAAAAACAGTGAAATCCACAAAAGAAACAGAACAGTAAAGGGAGGGAGGGAGGGAAGGAAGGAAGGAGCATTTTTCCACAATCTTTTGTTTTCTGCTTTTAAAAAAAGGCTTCCATTAGTTTTTCAACTTCATTGTTACAGCTCTTTAGAATGTCTTGCAGAATTGTTTTAGTTATCACATGGGTATATTGTGTAGGTTGGTTTATGTTGTATACTGCAAATGCCAGTTCTTCCCTTCCTATATGCAGCCATTTAGGTTTCTCATGCTTTATGATTTGGAAAACCTTTCCTAGTAAATAATGAAATTCTTTTGAAAATTATTATTTACTAATTTCATTTAATCCAATATTTTCCCCCAAGCTAAAAATGCTGTGGGTCATCTTACCTTCTACTTCACAGTATTGTCACAACAACAACAACAAAAAATTGGCATGATGACCAAAAATGAAATAATCCTACTCCTTAGTACATTCTGTGACTGAGTTTAAACAGCGGGTGGGAGAAGGGATGAATGACATAGGCAGAAAGCGTTACCTAGGCAAAGGAAGCTAAAGCAGTTCTTTAAACCATGGGAAACAAGAAAATATACAAAAGTGCCTAAGTAGTAAAGCAACTATCATCTGAGATGGATGGGGGTGGGCAAGAATGTCTGGAAATCTCCAATCGCTTAAAATAAGGCACATTTTGTTAAAAGAGTTTTTCCTGTCTGAAGGGAAATAGCAATAGCACTTAGACTTATATACTGCTTCACAGTGCTTTACAGCCCAACATTTACATTGTCCCCAACAATCTGGGTCCTCATTTTACTGACCTCAGAAGGATGGAAGCCTGAGTCAACCTTGAGCTGGTGAGAATTGAACTGCCAAATGGCAGGCAGCCGGCAGGCAGCAGAAGTAGCCTGCAGTACTGCAGTCTATTAAGTCAGTGAAATAGTATATAAAAACTCATGGTTTTCTGACACAGTTTAGAATAAAGGAAGGAATTAGGGCAATCAGGAAACACTCAGGCTGGTCAGTTAAGACGTTCCCAGTTTCTCCTGCAAGGTGCACCTGCCTTGAGAGAAACTGGCTTGGGGCCTATCCCATGGCTCTTATCTTGAATAAAGGCCATTAAAACATGTATACAGGTATAATAAAACCCTGGATAAATATTTCCCACTTGTACCTTCATAACAGTCAAGTTATTGAATATTGTACAATTATGTTTATATTCTGCCCTTTAGGGAACTCCCAGCGGTATGTGTGTGTGTGTGTGTGTGTGTGTGTGTGTATATGATTATCTCATTTTACAATAATTTTAGGATATAAAAGAGATGAAAAGAGAGAAGGGCTGGCCCAAGGAAATCTCTCAACTTCACAGCACAGTGGGAACTTGATTGTTCATTTTACATGCACTTTGTGCAATCCAAGTTTATAACGTTAATAGAAAATCCATGCCTTGTTGGGTTGTCGTTTCAAAGATATTTCTGAATAGAGAAACAGAATGACTAGGGGTGGAGGAACAAAGCAGCGGTAGTGACTTCTGAAGCAGCCACAACTTTCCCAAAATTTATTTCTTGGGTCTCATAGCTCCCACATTTTGTATGTATTCTGTCAGTTAGTCCAAATACCATTTGCACCCTTTTGCCCAGTTACAGATTATAGGAATGAGAGTTTTAGTAGTATGCAGATAAAAATCTTAGGAAGGGATGCAGTGGATCAGTGGCTAAGACACTGATCTTGTCGATTGAACGGTCGGCAGTTCAGCAGTTCGAATCCCTAGTGCTGCATAATGGGGTGAGCTCCCATTACTTGTCCCAGCTTCTGCCA
>JANHZT010004834.1:226485-241232 GCA_032468215.1 Stegonotus admiraltiensis
AAGTATGAAGGCTATTGCTTAACGCATTGTAAGCTGCCCTGAGTCTCCGGAGAAGGGCGGCATATAAATTAAATAAATAATAATAGTTTTCCTAACGGGTCATGTGCATGTAAAACATCACTATCTTTTGTTTAACAGTCTCATTTTCTCCTTGAATCTCATGTATATGTGTTAGGCAGGTAATCTGAGATTTAGGATGGATTACAAAATCAGTTGTGGGAGCTTCAAAAACAATTCTCAAAAGAAATTAATTGGATTTGCTGTAAGATTTTCTATATGAGAGTAGTATTGAATTGATTGATACTTTGGTCAAACTCCAATATCTGTGGAGACAATCATTGTAGGGGTTTCAAAAGAATCTGCTAGTGGCAAATGATTAAGCACACAACACAACTGAGAAGGATTTTCATTTCTGTTGTTTTCTATTTCAGGAGCTTGTAGCACAGAACAAGTTGTTTCTCGTTTTTTTCCTTGCTTCTCTGCAAACATATGGCCATATATAATTTGCATGCATGCTCATTACCACTAAGGATTTTCATGTTTTATTAAAGTATCAGTTCTACAGAATTCAAAATTAAAAATGTCCAAATGAAAATAATAACACAGCATTGTACCAGCATAATAATCAAATTGACTGGTGAATCTAGAATTTTAATTCCAAGACGTTTTGCAGGCATCAAGTTGAAAGATGCTGCTTTGATTTTATTTTATTTTATTGCTTAAGCTATTATTGTTATTCTTATGATAGCCTTATTACTAAATAAAAATTCAATGCCAATTCCAAAACAATAAAAACTAATTAAGACAGTATAATAATGACTATACATGCAATTAAATAATACATTAAAGCTACTGTTAAAAGAAATTCAAATGGCTTAGCTAGAGAAAGCATATTAATACCCTCTTTTAAATGGAGAAAGTATGGAGACATATCACAACACCAGAAATAATACATTTCTCAAATTGTGAAGATACAAAATAAAACCTTTTGCCACTTGCTCCAAATTTCAACCTCAGGACTCCAATTTTTTTAGGATTGTTCCAATGGAGATACTGCAGTTGAAAATATTGTATCTGAACTATGACTACAAATTGCTTGAGAAATTTTGAGAAATTTTGAGAAAATTGAGAAATTGCTTGAGATGTTTGAGAAAATTAAAAAGTATATACATCTAAAGAAACCATATTCAAATTGAAGTCCTCCTATAAGCATTGAGTAGAAGAAAACATCCAACCTAATTGAAGGCTCCAAATTAATTTTATATGCCTAAATAAATCTGTTATAAATATCTAACAATAAAGGTAATGCCTGAAAAATATGACTGTTACCTTTCTCAAGTGCAACAAAATATACTTAATATCAGTTTTCTTACATTATCAACTATGACAAGGGCCACATCAATCATTTTTATTTATGAAAGCCATTATTTCAATTCATGCAAAATAAATATTGAATGAAAACTTAGTTCTTAAAACTTTCATGTGAACCATTTACTTTAAATTAGCATTATATTCTCTGCATGCAGAAATATGTAATAATCATCTGCATAGCAGATGATTTGAGCACCAGAATTTCCCAGCCAGCATAGCTATTGCTAAGATTTTTAAGAGCTGAAGTCTACACTTCTCAAAGTTGCCCAAGTTGGGAAGTATTAGGTATATTGTATGAATAGTCTGCTTGCTGATAAAAACCTAGACATAAAGAGTGGTGGTGGTACTGTGGTTATAATGCCGTACTGCAGGCTACTTTTGCTGACTGCCGATTACCAGCAGTTCAGCAGTTTGAATCTCACCAGGCTCAAGGTTGACTCAGCCTTCCATCCTTCCGAGGTGGGTAAAATGAGGACCCAGATTGTTGGGGGCAATAGGCTGACTCTGTAAACAGCTTAGAGAGGGCTGTAAAAGCACTGTGAAGCAGTGTATAAATCTAAGTGCTTTTGCTATTGTTATATCTGAGATTAAAAAGCAACAACTGCTTAAGGCAGCTTAAGCACTTAAGGAGCCTTAAATTTGTACTCTTTATAAAAGTTCTCTTTGTATGTTCCTCTTTACTTTTTATTTAAGTTATTTTTACTATATACATGGCAGAAGTCTATATTTGGTAGGAATGAGAACTAATGAGAACCTGATGCTTACTTAATAAGGTGAAAGTTGTTTGGAAAATGTGTGGCTTCAGGGAGACATGTCATTTTTCTCCACTAGAAAACAGATAAAGTGAAAATCACAAGCATTAGGAGCTATATATAAGACTAAATATTGCTGTGTCTGAGTGATAAATTGTAAGGACAAGGCCTAAAAATTGCCTCTTTTCAACAGGCTAAAAAGTTTAAATGAAATCTGAAATAGCTTGCCAACTACCACAAGGAATGTACCTTTTTCCTTCTCTTAATTCTAGTTTCTGACCCATTTTTGAGAAATATTTTACCGTAAGAGTTACATTTTTGTTCCAGAATTTATCATTATAAGCTTAAATGTTGTTAGGGGGACATTTAGAAGATTATATAACCTAGATAAATTATTTCTCAATAGGGTAAAGTAGAAAAGTAAAATGTCATTATTCTTACATTATTCCAAGTGTAATTAGGCTGGATATTCAGCTGTTGCTTTGGGAATTTTATCTTGCAAGGAATGCAATAACATCATCAGGAAATGACGCTTATTTGATAATCTCATCTGTGCCAGAGAACATGGAGAAAAGAAACTGTGAGATGTACAGAAGATGAGGTTACATTATTCCATCGCTCAGTCTAGGAAAATAGTATTTCAGGGCCAAAATTAGTATTTCAGGGCCAAAATTAAGGGGGAGGGAGAAAAGTTGCTTTTGCAGGATGGTCTTGACTGTCTTGTGGCATTTAACCAATATTCTTTATTGGGCTCAGTTTACTGATGGCTTCATGGACATGGTCAAGTACTTTTATTCACACCACTACAGAATTGTGTGTGAGAGAGACAATGTGAGTGCACACATGTGTGCCTTCAAGTCATTGTTGACGCCTGTCAACTGCGTGGATGGTCTCTGCAGTTTTCGTGGCAAGATTTTGGAAGTAGCTTGTCACTGCCTGCTTCCTAGAACTGAGACAGACAGGGAGAGTAAGCTGAGAGAGGTACTAGAAATAGAACTCAGGTTCTCCCAGTTTCTAGCCTGGCACCTTAACTATTACATCAAACTAGTTCTCGCAGAAGTAATTGGCCATTGTCTTTTTCAGGGGTAACTTTTTTTTTTTTTCAATTTCCCAGTCTAGACAATAGCTCTCAGATACCCTGGTTTTTCCCTTCCAAACACTGACTGGGACTAGCCCTGTTTAGCTTTCTGAAATCAGCCAAATCTGGCTTGCTGCCGCTGCTGCTGTGTACTTGGCACTACATTCAGAATACCAGATCTTATTTATGAAGAAAATATTTCTTCTAAGAAAGAAAGTAATGGTTTATTTTGTAGCATTTATATGTATTAAAATCATATGTAATTTAGAGACTCTGGTTTATGTTCAGGAAAAAGGTAAAGGGCATAGACTTGCAGGAAGAAATCATAAGACAGGGTAAGTCATAAGTTGTTTATTATCATACCTGAAAGAAAGTACCTAGAAATGTTCAAAATTTGAATAACTGTTTTCATGTCCATAATGAGAAAATAAAACTTTAACATGACAAAGATGTTCCCGTAAAAATAGACAGAAATGGAATAAAAGAAAATATTAGCTTATACAGCTGGGAATCCTAAAAAGATGTAAAGCATTTAAGATAGAGGATTTTTCACTTCAGCCATGCCCACCTAAACAGCCCTAGCAAGCAGTGGTGCATGCTGTTGTACCAGTAGCAGAAATTCATATACAAGTCTCACTCTGAACAGCCACAGAAAAAAAATTAGTTGCCTCCAGATTTCCCTTACCAAGTCAACATTCTGTCACAAGTTATCTATAGACCCCTAACTCTTCTTCAATTAAAATGGCTGTTGAGAAAGAATGAAACGGACTAAAACAGCATTCTCCATCAGAACTAAAAGGAAGGGAACTTTCTGGCATGTTCATGAAGAAAAGTACAATTGGGTCACCAAGTTTATTTCTGAGGTATCTCAGGAAAAGTTGCTTGTAAAAATATAGTGCACCCTCATATATAAAGATAGAAATACAGAGAGAAGTAATATGCTTAAAATATATTTATATTCTTCTAATAGGTTTCCACTTTTTACATATTGCTGATTCAGCACTGGCAAGGATAATAAGTTAGAAGACGCCTCAACTAATCTTCTTTTATCAAGACTGGTGCCTCGACATAAAACAAATTACTTGCCCATATATAGTAGAAGGGGATTAAAATAAATACATAAGAGAGCTGTCCAAGGTACTAGCCTTAACTTCTGTAGGGGCCAACAATTGCAGTCCTGGCTTAAAGAGATAGGACAGGTGTTGGTCATTTTGTAGGCAGTCTGTCCACTCACACTAATATAAATTAATATAGAACAAGGAAGAAAAAAACAATAGAAAAAGAAAAATAGAAGAAAAAGAAATTACAAAGAAGTGTTTTTTAATCTTCTATACTGCAGTTACAAGTACAATTATAAATTTACCTCATTCTCTAAAGTTACATCTAACTCTCCTCTTTGTATAATATATCATATCTAATAATCAAAAACACAAATCACAAGTTCAGTTTTTGCCATTTTAAATTGCATAATTCCATAAGGGAATTCCATTCAGCAATAAATGTAGATTTGTCTTTTCTCCATTCAAACAGATCGGTTTGGCCATCTCAGCATATATTATCATCTTTACCAAATATCCTGCATTGTAGGCATTGTCAAATATTTTCATCTTTGTGCATACAGTAGTCTTGCTGCAGTTATCATATACAAAGTTCCATGATTTTTTTCCATCAGTCTCAAGAAAGTATTTCTGCCCTCAAATGCATATTCATTTTTAAAATTCTCTGAATCAAAGTATGTATTTGAATCAAAAATTTTCTAGCTTTTTTACATATCCACCAAGCATGATAAAATGTTCCTTCTTGTGGTTCAAATTGCTAATATAAATTTAAAGCACCTTTATACATTCTAGACAATTTCTTTGGTAATATATACCAACGTTACATCATTTTTAAAAAATTCTGTGAAAGAATATAAGATAATTATGCATACTGCACTAAGAGTTGATTAAATAGATTTAGGAATGATTCGAAGTCCTTTTCTCATATTTGTGGTACTTATGGTCCAAGAACTGCAAAATACAGAAGATATTTGATTTGTAGTATTTTTTTCTTATTTGGGGCAGGTCTTTGAATATTACAGTAACCCTGATGTTATATGAGACAACTTGGCAGATTTGATCATTTTGTTAATTTGTTAACACTGAAAACAGCACGAAATAAACATGCTTGTTACGGTGTACTGAATCTATTGTAGCAATCAAAAAGTGGAAATGTCACAAAAAGTCAGGATGTAGCTGCAACCATAATATCAAACCCATCCGTTTTTAATGTGTGTCTTATTTTTGATGCCTGTAAAAATGGGTCAAAATTTTAATTGAAGGTACTATCATGATTTTGGGTGGGAACATTCTTACCCAATGATGCCTCTGAAGGATAATAGCTCTGCAAACAACTGCCATTAGTTACATAGGGGATTTTTTTCAAGAATTGCAGTTCATAATATCTTTTTGTGTGTGGAGAGAAAACAATAGTGGCAACCAAAATAAAATATTATTCAAAGATAAACACAGACTATTTTAGAAGGATGCTCATAGTTTCTTAGGAACAGTTTCAGACTGTGCTTTAAGGCTTAAGAATCTTTTCAAAAATGTTAGAAATACAGTAGGTTGGGAGGCAGTATTATACCAGATGTTTTCTTGTCAAAAGTAGATCTGTAGAAAAATCTGTAACACACCATGTTGGAATCTTAGCAAAGCCAGAATATACAGTACTATGTTATTTAATCATTTATATTTCTGTCTGACAGCATAAATATTTCATAGCTTTCTGCAATATATTACTTATTTCTCACCAGACGTGTGTAATGTGATGATTCGAGCACCAGACTAGTTATATAAAAGTAGTTTTCTCTATATATTACTTCAACTATCAATTTTGGAAAGAAAAATGAGCTTCAGGTAAGCTTGGCTGAAATAAAATAAACAATATGTTTAGTTCCATCATTCAGTTTTTGGATTCTAATTTCAGCCTCAACCTTGTATACATGTTTTAAACCATCCTTCCATTTCCTTAAGATTATTATTTCACTAGGACTTTTTTCCTGTGGTTATAGCTTGAATCAGCTTGGGGAGTTCAGTTAGATAATTTTCTCAAAACAATCTTTCTAAATTATTCAAATTTCTGTTATTCTTATTGGATTTGAAACACAGCTTTTATAAATTTTTAATGAACAATATACAAAGAGGCAAAAATGCTTGTTGTTTTACAAACAAAACTCAGATTGCTTTTAATATTCATATATCAAAGGGACTTTTTTTTAGGGAATAAGAAAATCTTTGTAATGGAATCAATCAGGAGTCTGGTAGCATCTTTTCTGACAAATGCATTTGATTAAAAAGAACAAGCCTTCAGGATCTGACTTTTAATCAAATGGGTTCATCAGAAAATGTATTTCTAGACTCCTGACTTTTGGCTATCATAGACCTAACACCACTGCCTTACTACATAGCAACATCAGTGTGTTCATTTCTCCTATTACTGAAACAGAATTAATTATAGGACCTTCCCAGTGACCTCAATGTTTAGTGCCTGGCAGAAAGTAATTTAGTGCATCTGATCACTTAGTCAATCAAGCAAACTAAATAATTGAAGAAACACTAGCAAAACAGCATAGCAAGGCAATGGCTATTAATAGCAAAGTTTAATAGTTCAATTAAATATATCTCAGCAAAGATTACCCAGCCTAACACCTCAGTCCCTCTTCAAATAATTTGACCTCAAACATAATCTCTGCTGAATGTTTCCAGCTGTTGAATGGCATCTGCCTATTTCCCAAAACAAAGTATTAGGATAAATTACTACCATAAATCTGATTTGTGACTCCCTACTCAATATCTTGCTGGAAACGCTTTGGCAAGTGTATGCAAAGATTCATAATTATATATTTTCTTGCTTATAATTTTTTCCTACTGTAGTATAAAAATGGGATGGCTGGAGATTCACTTAATGTTCTGATAAGATGGATTTCAGAATGACTAGCGTAGCCAAATATATGAAACCGTTTTATGCTAACTGCTGTTAACCATTATTGGAGATTTCTAAGCTTGCTTTAGCAGGAATTCTGGGCACCTATACTCGAGATTATTTAATTGCAAATAATGTGAATGCAGTTCTTCAGATATGCAAACGTGTTTTTTAAGTGTGCATCAGTTGCAACATATTTCTAGAAGTCACTTGTATTATCTTCAGTGTTACATTACTCTGTTGAGCTGAGATTTGGGATCTCAGGGTCTAGGATGCTCTGTGTAAGTAGCTTTCAGTATACTCAGTGTTTGCATTACAGATTATATTAGATAACACTTTAAAGTTATAATACCTGTCCTGTTCAAAAAACAACACCACATGTATTCTTTACATACATAACTTGTACAAAACAACCAACTTTTGGCTATTCAAAATCAAGTTCAACTTTTGACAGCTGTATTAGTTGTTATGCATTTTTGCTTTTCTGATGCACTAAATCATAGATTATAACTCTTGAGCAATCTGTTTACATCTTCTATACCCCTTTTTAAAGTTCAAAATAATCCCTATTTTAGTATGTTAATCATTCTGGCTAAGAGCAGTCTTTAATATACAATAATGTGAAACTTGAATTTGGCATATATATGCTTGTTAATGCTATGAGAGCCCTTCTAACTACATCTGATAACTTAATATATAAATGATGGGAAATACTGTGGCTTACCGCTGCTATCAGCCTTGAGAAACTGCTGTTTGAAAGCGATTGCACATATTGTCTCAGCAAAGTTTCTATATCTATTGACAAAAGTTATTTCATAGCTATTATCGTCAGGTTCAGTCTGCAAATCTGATCAAAATAATACCTTAAAGCACTTTGGCTGGTGGCATTAAATCAAGTGTAGGGCATTATAAAACTGTGTGTGTGCATATTTAAATATTTTAGAATCCTCATCTAAGAATTTATTCTTTATCCCAGGGCCAATTGAAAGAGGATTATTCATTTGCAACATGCTGGTGCATATTATCATTCTTTCTAACTTAAGAAGGTACTTAACATGGGAAGAAGCCATTACGCTGTAGTGCAAAACTCAC
Source organism: Stegonotus admiraltiensis (assembly GCA_032468215.1). NCBI lineage: Eukaryota > Metazoa > Chordata > Lepidosauria > Squamata > Colubridae > Stegonotus > Stegonotus admiraltiensis. Next base: position 234,742 of record JANHZT010004834.1, read on the forward strand.
TGACATTTGAAAAGAAATCTTTTGATGGAATGGGTTATAACTTCCATTGTTCAATGTAATTCTGCACAGATCAGTTGGGAATGCTGTATTATTTGCCAAGACAGCTTTAAAAAGATATGTACAGTATGATAAACAGATACACAAGATATGAGAAACTGTTGCAATTTTGCTTTGAAGCTAAAATAGGAAATATTGACTCCCTGGAGAAGATCTATATCTAGAAAGCAAAGATAATTGTACGGCTATTCTACTTTTAGGCTGTATACCTCAAATAGCAGATGCAAGGAATAACACAGATGGGGTGCAATGGAATAGGGGGGTTGTTTGAACAACTGTGTGTGCAGTTAATCAGTCTTGCACAGGTTCAGATGTCAGGTGCCTTAATTTTTAACAAGAAAAATACACTTTCTAAATGCACATATGTGAATTGATTTTATTTCAGTTTGTTTATTGTTCTGCCACAGGAACCAATTAATACAGAAGTCCTTCCGTGGCAGCAACATATAACATTGTAACTGTCTTATTTCTTTGCCTCTGGTGGGTTCAGGTCAAGCTGTGAACAAAAGACATGTGATAAGAAATAGAGAAGTTGTCACTCTACTACATATTATACTTTGTTGACATGCAGATAAAAAACTTCATGATGCTCAATCACTTCCAGGATTTTAGTTATGGATTCAGAACTGCCCTCACATTACTAAAGTGCTTTCCTGTTATGTGCTTGGAAACAGTAATTATGACAAAATGTAATAGTTAGAAAGGGATTACTTCTAACTACTACAGTTAGAAAAGGATTCTTTTCTATTAACTTTCCTAACCTCCAGTATGTTTTCCATTATACTTTAATTCTCTTTTGATTGTACTACTTCCTTAGAGTTCACTGGGGTTGCTTTTGGCATGATACTTTATTCCTCCATTTCTACTAAATGTGGCTTTTTATGAGATATTTTAATCATATTTTAATTATATATGTTCCACCATGGGGTATAGTAGTACACACAGGGATGCAATTTGTAAATTTAAAAAATAACAACTTATGGGCTAATTATAAATTAAGACCAAGTTAGTCTATCTAACTAATTTTAATAAGCAGTTGTGTAGTCTATAATCCTACTAGTGCATAAAAAAGAGACAGCGTGATGTAAAGATTAAAACATGATACTGGGATCTGGATCACCCAGATACAAGGCCATCCTTAGCTATGAAAATTCACTGAGTTTTGGAGTTTTAAACTTTAACTCAGAGTTTTAAAACTGAATTAATTACTTGTCTTAATCCAATCTACCTCACAGAGACCGATATATACACCCAATTGAAGTGCTGGATAAAAGGAGCAATAGAAATTTTAACATCAGAAACCTGAGCAAGAGATGTTAGCCTTGGCTATAAAAAAAAATTTAATAAGTCAAGATGATAAAATTTCCTAGCCAATGATTCCTTTCAACACTAGAGAGATCTTCACACTCCTCAGCCCACCTACTTACCCACCAATGTCTCCCATCTGTGAAAGTGAAGCTGTAATTCTGTATTTTTGTCTGTGACGCTCCCAAAGGAGCAGAACAGCAATCAAATCTGCAGTTGAAGCCACCTAATTGAATTTGCTGTATTGAACAGAGTTCCACTTTAATTTGAAAATCTGCTCTGAGAAAGGCCTTCAACTGAAACCATGTTGAATTAAAGTGCCCTGTTGAAACTTTCAGTTCTAATAATCAATGCTATGTCCCTTTGCTGACCTGCAATGGAGACCAAAAACCTAGTTTCCACTGTGCCGCTGAGAGGTTTTCAGTATGTTGTCTGCACAGATGAAATATATTTTAAAACTCCCATTTGTCCAAGGTTACCAAAGGGAGAGGGTTTAGATTCTAACATTTTGCTTCCTGATGCTTATGTAACCATTTATTTTAGACTACTCCGAGTTCAATTTTTATACAATCAGTCCATACATATCCGCCTTTTTTATTTTTGAAAACCAAAGAACTCAGTAGATTTATGGGTGAATGGATTGGATTGGATTCATAGAACTTCCATTCCTCTCTTCTGAAACTATTTCCTGTGCATGCTACAAATCTAGAGAAAGATTTATGTTGGTCTACCCAGCAGTAAGTACTTATTGGCAAGCCATTCACAAGGGAATTGTCTTCACCTCTATTTGTCAGTGATCCAAGTTAAGCATTCCTAAATCATATCATACTTCATATTAACTACTCTGTTCAAAATCCTTGCAAGGAGAATCATTGTTAATGCTTATATATGATCTCCATGTCGGAAAAAAAGACAAAAGAAAGTTATATGGATGATTTCTTATGCCTGTCCTAGAATCAGTATAACACAATTCCAATTTATATGAATACAAAAACTGGAATCTCTCTCTCTCTCTCTCCCCCCCCCCTCTCTCCATATGATTTAAAATCATGGATATCTTAAACATATTTTAATAACAGTTAGTGCTTTTGAAGATTTATTATCCAGCAGTATTTCTGTTTGCTTTAATTTTTCCCTTTTGGCACTTTTAGCCTCCCCTGTAGACTTGGTTGATGGAAAGCTGGTAGCATAGTGAGCCTTCTGTGAAATTTATTCTCTTTTTTAGGTAACATAAATATCTTAAACAAAACTTTGGCGTCAACATCAAAATTTAAAATATATCTTGTGTTCTCTCTAGCAGTTTTATATTTTATGTATGTTTGATGTTAATGTGAATTTGGTATCTGGCTTTAAATAAATAGATGGGGAAGGAAAGACTAAACTGTAGTTAGTTCAACTGAACACTTTAATTGTGCAGTATGAAAAGGCACCTTAAATTTCAGGGAGGTGTAAATCCTACCTGCTAACATTAAGTAGTTTTCTGTGTCCTGAAGAGATTTATAATGCTTGATATAATTTTCTGAATAATCAGTTAGTTTGCAGTTTTAATTTTTTAAAAAGTCAGTGTGATCACTGTAGGACTGTGAGGCTTTAATCAGTGGGTTAATCAGCAAAAGAAAAGTTGATTAATTCAAAGAGCGAATGCTATTTGCTACCATAATGATTGGCACAGAGTTCAGGGAGATCTATATCTATATGTATATCTATATCATCTATATCTATATCTATATCTATCTATATCTATATGTATATGTATGTAGATAGATATAGATATAGAGAGATATAGATATAGATCATATAGATCATATAGGTATAGGTATACACACACACATTATGTATATATAATACATAATATACATGCTGCCCTTTATATGTTGGGATATGGTGTTTCTTGGGTTTAGTTTTGTTGCCTATATTATCTAATAAGTATTAAGTCAATCAAGGGATTTGGGCTGTCATCCATATCTGGATGAGTTACAACTGTATTTCTCATTTTCATCTACTACCAAGAAAACTTATTAACACTTGCTAGCAGTAATTGGCTGGGTGGGGGAGAGTAATAAATAGAAAAAAATGTAATAATTCATACAAGGCAGAACTGTTCTTGGTAATGAAGGTTTCAAGTTGATTTGGAGAAATACCTCCAGATAATTCAATTTTACAGTCTGCATAGTTGGTGGCTTTGCTAGTTGGCAAGCTGCTTAAATTGGGTAAAGCCACCAACAATATACCGCAGCAGATTATTAAATTGATTGGTCTGGAGGCACTACATCATCCAAATCAGCTTGAACATTTATTCCTGATAAGGTCAGAGCTGATCATGAAGACATATGACTCTGTCACATCCAAACTGGATTACTGGAATTAGTTCTAGTTGAAGCAAATTTTGAAGAGTCTCCAGAAACTGAAATTGATCCATAAAGTAGCTGCAAAAATGCATCCTGGCTGGAAGTTCTGGGAACTGAAATCCATACAACTTAAATTTGGCAACTTTGAAAAATACTGACACAGAGGTTCCAGAATATCATAGGAATTTCTCCATTTAGTCCAGTGCTTTGATTGCCTAAGATCTCTGTCCCCTTTGGCTTTTAGCATATACAGGTAATCAATATCACTTTTTGGGTGTAAAGTTTCTTGTTTGCCAATCTAGGTTATCAATTTCTATCTGGGTCTCTATACCAAATAATAGGTATTTATTGTTTTGATGATATTTCCACTATTTAGCTTTAATTTCAAAATTTTCTAAACTCATTTGATATAATTGATAGAAGTGCTTTCTTGGATTTGGTTCTGTAAGAAATTGGAAGCTTCAAAAAAAAAAACACCCTCTGAAATATTTGTAGCCATCTTCTGGTGCTACTGCCCTTATCACATCTTCATTTTAAAGCTGTATCCCATAATTTTCAACAATTTTGCCAAATCTAGTTTCACAGACAATTCATGCTGCCTATGTTCTATATGCTCATTATGTTTTAGTGGGTCTCATCTTTAATGGAAATTTGTTCCAGTATAAATCCATGGCAGATTTCTTTTCCATCTTTAACATGCACTGAATAAGTAGGGACTTGTGCCATTGGGGGGCCAAATAACACTGAAAGTCACATATGTTGAAATTCTATCATCATTTTTCACAATCACTGAACATGCAATCATTAACTGAGGCCTGCCTATAACAATGCTTGGAAACTTTCAATAAACAGTGATTGCTCATAGAAGCTGTATCATCCTTCTAGTTGCCTGGGCAAATAATGCCAGGAACTTCTATGACCCTGGTAAAAAAATTCAAGATTCTGGTTGTATGTCTGTAGTGTGCAGATTACATAGTCCTATTAAGGTTAGATAAAAGACACCCACAGGCAATTACAAGTTCTCCACCCCAAGTACCTAGTGCCTTTAGATTGCAAAACCCTTTTTTATGTTAGTAGCTGCCTAACATAAATTAAATCTTTGTATTCCAAGATTATATGGCATTGTTTGTGCTTAATAGAGGTTTGCTAAATATATATTGTACATATAAAATTTTTCAGGCTACTCTATTTCAGTGGTGAAATCCATTTTTTTTTACTACTGGTTCTGTGGGCATGGCTTGGTGTGGCTTGGTGGGCATCGCAGGGGAAGGATACTGCAAAATCCCCATTCCCTCCCCACTCCTGGGGAAAGGATATTGCAAAACCTCCATTCTGGGGCCAGCCAGAAGTGGTATTTGCCGGTTCTCCAAACTACTCAAATTTTCCACTACCAGTTCTCCAGAACCTGTCAGAACCTGTTGAATTTCACCCCTGCTCTATTTCATAAAATGCTTCAACTACTCCTAGTAATTAAAAACTGTCAGTGGCACTCTTGGACCCACCCACTCTATTGCTGCTAATCTAATTGGCATCAGGCATTGATGCCTCTTGACAGTTGGGGTGATTCAAACTGATGGGAAAGCAATGAACCATGCTTAGCCTGACAAAGATGGCTACTTCAGAATGATTATGCTAGCTCTTGCTTTTGACAATAAGGCTACAGTAAAAAAAAAAGATACTATACATTTTATTCTATTCAAAAATTAACTGTGCAGTCAGTTCTTATATAGAAAAGGAGCTTCCCTAATCCGACTAGTATACTGATGCTAACCATATTTGTAGTCACTTTCAGATACATGAGAATAAAAATATATTTTGGTAGTCCTGTTTATTTGGAAAATGAACTATTTGTTAGATAATAAGATAAGATAACCTTCATTGTCATTTTTTTTACTGTGAGCAGACTGGCAAACATTAAAAATGAAATTCTGTTGCCTGCTCTTAAAAGAAAATATGTATCTACCTATACAACACATACACACATGATATATAGACACACACACACACACACACACACACACATATATACCTATACATATAGATATATTTACATATATATATTAATCACTGCCCATTTTGAATACATAGCAGAAAGAGGAAACTTGAGAGTTCATAAAGTTGATACTACATGGAACAAAACTGTGACTGAATCTAGATGTTCTGCCTCATATACCACGAAGCCTCCTCCCAAAAAGTAACAAGGAAAACAGGTCATGAAGAGGATGTGTAGTGTTGCAGACAATACTGTGGACCCTGATCAAGCATCTCTTATATACTATGTCCTGGATAGAAGGAAGTGAATTACAATAATCTTCTCTCTCATCCTCATCACTCTCTACACTGCCTTCCTGTCTGAAGCAGTAATGCTTCCAAACTAGACAGTTGATACAGTATGACAAAATGTTCTCGATTGTCTGTCCATAGAAAGGACAGGGGAAGGAAGATGTATTTTTCTCATGCGATACAGAAAATGCAGGCGCTGCTGTGTCCGCTTAACAAGTGTCTCACTGTTGAAGCAACCAAGCTAGCCTATTTGTTAGCTGCACACCCAGAAACTTGATAGTGCTAACCACATCCGCACGTGAATCATTAATATACAGAGGTGTGTGACTGTGCCTGCCTTTTCTGAAATCAACCATGATCTCTTTAGTTTTTCCTATGTTTAAGAGGAGGCTGTTTTTATTATACCAGTTCACCAAACCCCCTATCCAGAGGTGGGTTTCAGCAGGTTCTGACCAGTTCTGGAGAACCAGTAGTGGAAATTTTGAGTAGTTCAGAGAA